>JAWNOW010000593.1:0-108312 GCA_035045625.1 Drosophila formosana
CCAATAATTGCGTAAATCATGTTTTGTAAGTTCTCATGATCATGGTGGTCCTGCCTTCCGGCTAAACACTTCCAAGCGGAGCCGAGCAAATTTATTGATCTTCGTGCTCTTCTGTTATTTGGTCCTTGTCTATTTAAGTCGTCTGTGACTTGCGACAATTCTAAGTTAATGAATGGAATGAGGTGATTGGGAAGGGATGAATTTATGGATTTTCAAGTGTATGTGGTGCTTCTTTGTATCTTTAAATGTTGATTACGTTTATAATTTTGACAAGCTGTTTTGATTAGCTGAGGGGCCGATTTTAATGGTTATGAGTTGTTGTATAATCTTATGTGGTTGCCGTTCCCAGGCATGATGGTAAAAACAACAATCTGAAAATAGTAATTAATTTTTTAAATTATTCGTATGTAATGTTTTCCCATTTAAACTAAATGGTAGGGTTACCGTTTTCTGCAACTATTTATTTTTTGTATTTTGAAGAGATTTTTGAGCCTAGTCTTTTGTTGATTCTAACGTAAACTTATCCTATTTCCTATAATCAGGGTAAGTCCTTTTTTCGTTGTGATACTTTAAATCGGATATATGTGTACCTATTATTTTATTTTTAATTTATTCTCTTTTCTTTTCTATTGATTCTGGGGTGTTACGAATGTTACTTCTGAAAAATGTTTCTATGGGTTTTTCTTTAGTTACTGAGTGTATAGATTGATTGTATTCCTGGGTCGATTTAAACAGTAAATCCGGGAAGGTAAGTTCCTCATGGTCGTTTTTGAGACATCTAAGGATTTCCGTAAGTCTAGAATCGAATCGTTCTATTTGGTCATTGCTGATAGAAGAGTACGGTAGTGTTGTAAAAACCGATGTGTTTTATTGGTTCTCTAACATGAACTTTATAGATGCTTAATTTATAAATCTTTCGTTATTCATTACTACTATTTTAGGTAGTCCGAAAGCTATTACATTTCTATCAATGGACGTCATGACGTCCTCAGAAGCTCTAGATTTCAGAACTTTCACTTGAGCGTACCTTGAAAATTTATCGATGCCTGTCAGGACATTAAGTTTTTCCGTAATATATTACTGTGGGACTAATGAATTTTTTTTAAATGAAATATCTTTGTTTATTCTCCTAAATCAATTTCATCCCCTTCAAAGTAATCCCCTCCCGATAAAATACACTTAAGCCAACGTTTTTTTAAATCCTCAAAACGTGCCAAATAGTCCCTTTACGGTATAGCCATGATCGCCCTCTACAATTCAGCTTTTATTTCCTCAATCGACTCGAAACGCGTTCCGCGAAGGGATCTCCTGAGTTTTAGGAATAGCCAGAAGTCACACTGAGTCAAATCAGGAGAATGTGCAGTGTTAGACGGTGCCCATAATTCTGGTCTTTTTAGACGAATTGCTTCACGCAAACGATGCATAACTGTCAAATAATATTCCTTATTAACAGTTTGGCGAGATGAATGGAATTCATAGAGCTCCACATTATTATTATTTGGCCATCACAACCCTATCGGGTCACGGCCTGAAAAAGTTGCCTCCACGCGCTTCTGTCCTGGGTACGTCTCCTCCAGTTGGTAACACCAAGTGAGGACAGAGCTTCCATCACTTGGTCCTGCCAACGCATCCGGGTCTTCCTCTCCTCCGATTGCCGACCACTACCGCATCAAACACCTTACGAGCAGGAGCGTCTTCCTCCATACGAGCAATATGACCCAGCCAGCGAAGTCTATGGCTCCTTACTCTGCTGACTACGTCCATATCGCCGTAAAGCTCATACAGCTCATGGTTCCATCTGATGCGATAGGTATCCCCGATGCAAATCGGACCATAGATCTTGCGGAGAATCTTTCTCTCGAACACACCAAGAGCGGCTGCATCTGCCTGTAAAGCTCCACATTACGAAAATCTAAAAAAACTGTCATCTTGACCTTGATTTTTGATCGACTTTGACGTGCTCTTTTCGATTTGGCCACGCCTCTCTTTGAAAACATTGTATTTGTATTTTTATTTTTTAAATTCATCTTACTTTTTGCCCACAGTAGTAAATATCGATATGGATAAGATGTTCGTGATATTGAGGGATTGGGGTGCACGGTGTAATGGTATTTTTATTATGTGATCGGACTTTCTGTTGTTGAGGAGGATAGGGTATTTACCTCGTATTTTGTGTGTTCTAGACAATGCATTCGCTATTACGTTAGAAGTACCTGGTTTGTATTTTGACTCGTAGTTAAATTCTTCCAAGTAACTTTTCCAACGCTTTAGCTTACCGTTATGGTTCTAATTGCTTAAGGCAAAACTGAGAGGTTGGTGATCTGTATATATTACTACCTTCGCTGTACCATATAAGTATGTTCTTAGACTATGCAGACCCTAAGAACAACCTCAATTCTTTAAGAGAAGTGGGTATGGGAAACTCGGAAATTGCTCTAACTTTATTCTCCTTTTTTTACGCCTCTTTTTAACGCCTTTTTCGGATATTATGAAGCCTGAGAAGTTGACTTGACACAATTCGCACTTATCCATTTGGATTTTCATATGAGTATTCTGTAATGTTTCGAATACTTGTGCTAAATGGTTTGTGTGTTCCTCTTCTGTTTTACTAAACACGATTATATAGTCTATGTAGACATAACAGATTTTTCCAATGTTATCTCTTAGAACATCATTTTTTAAACCAAAGGGAAGACGCGTGAATTCGTACTTTCCTCCTTTGACGGCAAATGCTGTCTTTTCAATGTCTTGTTTTCTTATCAAAATCTGGTGAAATCCGATCTTTAAATCAAGAACTGTGAAGAACTCCTTTCTCCGGCATTGGGTATCAATCAGAGATTGTTTCCGCATTTAATTTACGGAAATCAATCACGATTTTGTACTTTCTTTTCCCTGAAGCGTCTACCTTCTTTGGTGTCGCCCAGGCCGGAGCGTTATACGGGGATCTTTTATATTATTAACTGATTGAGCTGCAAGCTGTTTTATGCGGAACTGTCTATTACCATTTACTCTAAGAATGTAATTTCTGACATCGATAACAAGATTAAGTTGTTTCATGGTGTCGTTGCCAAGGATAACATGGAATGTTTTTAGAGTTGGTAGAAGTAAGAATCTGATTGGAATGTCGTGAAGACCGAAGAGATTTAAGAAAGTGTGGTGAGTAATTGCTATTTGGCCATAATGGATAATCTACCCTGAGTTAAACAGAACAATTGATACTCGGAGTCTTTAGATCTCGCTTATCTGCATTTGGAAATAGCTCTCCAATTCATCGGAGTATTGTAGGATTCCAACACAGTCTCCGATTTGCTTACTATTTTCGTTCTTACAGCTAACGTAACTAAGTAGTGTATATGTGTTTGCTCTTGTCCTGCGAATATAGCCATAATTCTGTCGGCATTTTTCTTCCAAGATCCCAATGAAGTTCTGTCTCCTGAGAATTCTTTAATTAGGCAAGTGACTTCGGGTACTTTCTCAAGCTCTGCATTCTGGGAGGAACTTATGAATGGTATGTCTGAAAGGTGTTCTTCTGATTCTACACCTCATGCTTGTCAACACACTTGACCTCCTAGGAGGGTGTCCCTAATCAGAGATCACCTTTAATTCTGGAGTCGCTATGGGAGTACTGGCTCAGGTTGGAAAGCTTTTCTCATGGCTAGGGCCTGCAATTCCTAATACTGCCATTGCTTCGGACAAATCTGCCTGCATTTATTTTTGACTATTCTTACCACACGTGAATGGAAAAATACAAATAACACGATTGAATACTTGAATGAAGGTGAGGTATGATTTATGAATGGGGTTATGTGAGTCAGAATTTTGCTGTTTTATTGATTTTAAAGCCAGTAGCTGGCTTGTTCCTTCTATCTCGGAGGGTCCCGTAGGAATCGCAAGATTGGGGTTTGTTATACTACTGATAAGAAGACAGCAGAGAACGTCAAAGGTAGTTGTTTTTGGTCAACTACTCACACTCATGAAATTTTGTGTTGCGATGCTACTCGCACCCTTAAGCAAAATTCAATACGCACACACACATTATTGTCTCGAGTATTGCGAGTGCTTGCGCTTCGGCCACTCGGTCACAACTTGTGTGTGCCTTTTCGGGACCGAATCAATTTGATACTCGTGATTCAAACACTTGTGCTTGACGAGTGTATTGCATTTCGGCAACCGATCATTCTTGCACTTGTGACAAAATTCGAAATCCACCCGAATATGTCAACAATGATTCGAATGGTTGGGCAAGTATTCCAGTGTTTTTATCCCTTTCTTGATGCAAATGATTTTGCGTCGCGACGCAGCTGTTCGCAGTTCTATTATATGAGTGCCTTTTACATACAGGTAGATTTTCAGTATCCTTAAAATATTTTTTCTCTTTTACCACTGACTGAATTTAAAAATTAGTCAATGCAACAGCTAAATTGAAGTTTAATTAAAATTTGGATTTCCTTTGTTCACTGAATTTGTATATGTGTGTTAGTAAATTTTTTTATTTAGCTATTATTATTTGTATTAGTATAGATCCAGAATAAAATTTAAATAATAAAGCCAAAAGTTTTTTTTTTAAATATACCAGGTAAAAATAACTAGCATGAAGTATAAAAAACATCAATACATTTACGGATACACAAAATATCCGCCAAAATCTTCACTTGCGCATCAAATACCCACAGCAAATATTATGAGTATGCATTTCCACCCCTTTTGCCGATCATAAAAATGATGCGGTGTTGCCCTCGCAGTCGCTAAGCACGAATGGCATTGGCACTCGCACTTGCTAAGCACAAGTGATATCGGCACTCGCACTCGGTAAGCACGAGTGCCATTGGCAATCGCACCCGTAAATACTCAATCATTTTTGCAACTCGTAACAAATATATTCGAATGGCAGAAATACTCTTGAGTTACGAATATACACATTTTTGCGGTGGCTTGTTGACGATCTCTGACTATTAGAACCAGGTCGTCCGCATCTTCAGTTTGAGAGCAGAACTTAATAACACATAATTTGAATAAAGAATATTATTAACAATATTATTATTAGTTCGAATAAGCTTTCTATTGTTAACATAAACATAACGTGGCCTAACTTTGTAAGCATGTCTCAAAGCTTATTATCAATTCATTTACTTGCTGTGCTGCTAACTTAACTAGAGCCGAAGCGCAGCATTTTGTATTCACTTGTTACATTTGCTCGCAACAATTAAACTAAAATATTCGCATCGTTTTTGAAACCAATCCGTCACGTATAATTTAGGCAAAGGGTTTCACAAAATAGTGTTCCCTCTAAACAGCACTCACTCTGTTATTACGGCTTGTACAGTTTTCGAGTGCTAGGCAAAAATCAACAACAATCCTGATCTGCATAACACCTACACAAGTACTTTCACCAAGTTTGACATCTCTAGGTAATTCACACACTTAAAACGTCCATTCGTATTGGGCACAACTTATTTGAAACAATTTATTTAACAAATAACTTTTGTTCTACTCAGAATTTTACCAAAATTACAGGGTATATTAAGAGTATAAAGCAGAGATTGGTAACCAAATTAAACATCATTACACTAAGAACTTTCCAAGTTATTCGCTATTTACATAAAAAAAACGTGACTTGTTCTACATTTATTAATATTGTGGGCGAGTGGGGCGTCACATCCAACATTTGAAATAAGATTGATCTGCGTAATGAACGCATGAGCAAATGATCTACATGTTCATATAGTCTCAGAGATCAAGGTGTCCATACAGTTAGATATACGGACAGGCGTACATGGCTATATCGTCTCGGCTGTTGACTCTGATCAAGAATATAAATCCGCTAAAACATGACCATTCTTTCTCGTAGCGACCATCTTTATTGAGTGAAGGTTCCTTTGCTGAGGCGGTAGATTATCATCCTGGATAATAATATTTGTTCTGTTGTAATATAAAAAGTTGGTGGATTCTATTAGTCTGGGATTTCGTGGGACCCTTTACTCGAATACAAAGATATGTTTTCATAGGTCTATAGAAGTCAATGCCGCAATCTCGAAGTGAATGTTGCGGTCGAAGAACTTCAAAAGAACCCACGCCATACAGGAACGCACTGTTCGGCCTGCCACATCTATGTCGTTAACTCTCAAAACGTGAACGGAGACAAAAACGTTGCCCCTCTTAAAAAACAAAATGTTCAAAACTATCTTCACATATTTGCGCAGCAGCGTCCACTACTGCAAGATAGAACAGAACAGCAAGCCGCCTACGAAAGAGACTGGCTGCAAGTGTGCTGAAAAGCGTTCGGCTGTGAAGGATACCACTTCGACGATAACCCCACTGGCGTATCGCTAAATATGCTTTGGAGCTTTAGCAGTTCCAAATTTAGCAATTCCAATTTTTACTACCGACGTGGTGTCAAAAATTTCGTAGCGAATGCTTAATACCGGAAATACCGCAACTTCGTAATATAAAACGACCAAATCTACCGACAAACGGGAAATCGACCCGACGAGGAAGTGTATGCGTCATTAATATTGAGGGTCGCAAGCTGACATCGATGGCGAGTCCTGGAAGAATACCATGATTATCCCGGTTGGGCATCTTGGACATTACAAAACAACATAGAAAGCTACAGTCGAGTGTGCTCGTCTGTATAATATCCGCTACCCAGTTTTGTACAGCACGAAAATATTTAGAAAGCTTGTTAAATTTGAAAAAAAAAACAATCGGCAGATACCGTAAATAGTATTGTTTTCATGACTAAAAGTAGCTGTTCGACACGCATTATTGCTGAGAAGCTGAAAATTAGTCAGTCAGTGGTGGTCTTCACCTTGACCACCACTGGCTGACTAATTTTCAGCTTCTCAGATAAGCGATTGTTGTATTCGCTTGGGGTGCTAATAATGCTGTTTCAAGTGAAATCACTTTTTTCTCCATTTGACACATCTATGTGTTCTTTGGTTAGTGGCGGAACGATGAGCACGGGTGTATTTCGTTGCGCTGTGCTATCGTTTCTATGTATACGTGTGTGTGTGTATGTACACGTTGGCGTATATGAGTATGCGTATGCGTGTGAAGTTTTGCAACTGCGCGACAAGCGGCTAGCGGAAGCAGTTTTTGTTCTTCCGAGGCGAAAGTCTTGAGAGCAAATGGTTTTTGAACAAATTTTTCTACTTTTGATTAAAGTTCTATTTCTTTATTTGGTAAATCATAATTTTAATTTTCAGAGTTTTTTTATTACAATTAATGAGATACGCCGGCCGGTATTTAAGAAGCTTTATCACAACAAATATTAACATTAACACAAATAATAAAAATGTTATTTTAGAATGTTTACTTTCTAAAGTGATAACAATTTTGATATAACGCTTATGTTTGTCTGTGATATTGGTTGGTATTCAGTTATTAAATAATTTGTCAATTTTTTGTCTTTTTTGTATAATTTAATATTGTTTCTTTTTCATTGAAAAACGATGTAAGTTAATTATTTATTTTGAAATAATAACAAAAAAATTTGATCAAGGTTGCAACTGGAACCGTTCTTTATTGATTCAAATTAGAGACTAAGAGACTAAGTCTAAGCTGGCCCTATATAAAGCTGTGAGTTTCAGCAGCGACGTTGACTGCGCTGCTTCTGGTTGGCGATTTGGGTGCAATTCGATGTTCTTGGAATTGGCTTGCACCGGCATGTGGCGGAAGTGTTGGGCAACTTGGTTTTGGTCTTCTTCGAATCTTACAGGTGCACTCGGCGCGTGCAGGAAGTTGGTCAGACGCTGACTAACTCTTCCCCCTCTAATTCGTGGTTATCCTCAAGCCATCTTTTTAGAAATATGGGATGTTGTTAAACTGAGGTAGCGGGCTTTTTTGTAAATCCTCTTGCTTGTAAAATGATGTGTCGATGGGTTTTGCTGGACCTGGTGTTGGTCCAAGTGGAAGTCTGATTGTGTTCTTCTTTCGGCTGCAAGCGTGAAGTCCTAACGTCATAATCAAGATGATGCCGAAGAGTGTTAACAGTGTAATGCTGTTGACCATGGAGTGAGTCTGTATGTACTGCAGCTTGTTGGTGTTATTAAGATGCAGTGCTTCCATTGCTTCTAGGGATAGGATCCTTAGACGTTCAGTCTCCTCTGGTGTTATCTGTAAGATTGGTGCTCCCGGTTTGGCAAAAAGGTTCCTTCATACGCAGATCAAGTTTATTTTAAAAGTTGGATGCCACGCCCCCTTCGCTCACAATAAGCATTAATCTAGAAAAAGTCAAGTTTTTTTTATGTAAATTGCGTATAACTCCAAAAGTTCTTTGTGTTTGGTATCGTATAAGTAGAACAAAAGTTATTCGTTAAATTATTTATCAAAATTGTTCTGCCTAGTGCATATGGACATTTTAAGTGTGTGAATGATCTAGAGATATCAAATTTTGTGACAGTATTCGTGTAGGTCTTTGCCACGCCCCTTTCCGCCCCCAAAAACTGTAAAAGCCGTAATAATAGACCTAGAGCATTGATTTTGGTATGCATAATAACAATGTTAGTCGGAATAACTCCTGTGAATTTGGTTAAAATCGAATAAAAAACGAGGAATTTGTTAAAGAATCAATTTTATATAAAAAATTCACATGCAGCTGCTCGCGCTTTGTTTGTTTGGTTGACAGTGTGCCCATGTATACGGGCACATACGGTCGAGCACTCTCGACTGTAGCTTTCTTACTTGTTTGTATTGAATTTGCAAGGGAGTTCGATATAGATGTGAGTTTGTTTATTCTTTGTTCCAGCTGTGTATTAACTATGACCTGTCGATTATTATTACTGATGAGATTATTAAGATTATCTTTTAACATGACCAGATCGTCATTATCTGGGCTGCCTGCTATATATTTCTATCCTGAACCTATCCAGTTTAAGGACCTAGACTTACGTTTGCTTGGAGAATCTGTTATTGTCTTGAACGCGTTAATAGTTGCGTTTATTTCATGATGCAGTGTAGAGTATAATGGACTACGTTTCAAACCCTCCTCTGTATGTTCATTAAGTAGGTCCAGCGCTTCTTGAATTTGACTCAGGTGTATTACATGTACTAGCTTTGTCGTAGATGTCTATAGCTTCCCCAGTCCCCTATGAATAGTCACAGTTTGAGCGTTCGTATAGTTCGTAATGTCCATCGTGGCTTCGGTCATTGTCCATATTATGTGAATATTATGATTTGATGTTACTTTTATGTACGATTTTTCCAGATTCTGTTAAAATCTTTATATTTTTGTCTTCCCTAACAAATTCTGTCCTGAATCTAGGTGAAAGTTTTGAACCAAGACGGGTGTTGACTTTTACCTATATTTCTTGTCCAGGTTGATTTGTTATTATCTCGTTTCTATTTTTGTTATGAAACTGTAAGTTTTTATTTTGTGTTATTTTAAGTCTGTCGATATTGTCTTGTCTGGCTTGTTCGTAGTGGTCTGGCTTTCTCGTAACTGTCCTTCCGAAGAATACCTCTAATGGTCGCTTTTTGGTTGTGGAGTGAAAAGAGTAATTATATTCTTATATGGCCCTATCTAGAAGTTCTTCAAAGGTTCTATGGATGTTTTCTTTCTTTAAGCATCTCATCACTTCTGAGAGTGTTGAATGAAACCTTTCTACTTGTCCGTTAACCGTACTCTTATATGGGGGTGTTGTATAAATTGTGATATTTAATTGATCCTCGAGCATGAATTTAATGGGCCTTGAATTGAGAGATTTCTCATGATCTAGTACAATGAACTTAGGAACTCCAAAGTAGAAAATAATGTCTCTAAGTGGTGTTCGAATATCTTCTATTGCCTTAGACTTGATTATGCGTGCCTGTGCTAGTTTTGAGAATTTATCTATTGCTGTAAGCACTAAATGACCTTTGGTGGAGTAAATGTCGATGTGAATAATGTGACCGGGGTATTCCGGTATTGGAGTTCTCTTTAATTTCGGATTAGGGGATGCCTGTCATATTTAGATCCTTTTCAAATTTTACATTGCTTTACTATATTGCTTATTTTTTGTTTCAGTCTAGGGAAGTAAAATTTATCTGCTAATTGAATTTTATTTTCCTCGGCATTACGTTGTGCTCTATTATGGATTTTGAGGATTTCTTCCTCTTGTCTAGATTCATTAGTGAGGTCTTCGGTTATTGATTGAGAAAAACGCGTTTTGACATTTTTGAAGTATTTAGGATAGATTAGTTGTATTTTTCCCAGTTCGAATTATGTTATTACGATTGGCCATAAGCGATTAGAACGAATTTGTTTTTATTATTCATTTTTTCGTTTCTTTTTTCTATTATTTTTTGCTTTTATATTATTAGTTCATAACCAGTGGATGGTTTTTATACCCGCTACCCATAGGGTAGAATGGTATTATAGCTTAGCGCCACGAGAAAATGTATGTAACAGGCAGAATGAGGCATCTCCGACCCCATAAAGAATATATATTCTTGATCAGCGTCAACAGCCGAGACGAATAGCCATGTCCGTCTGTCCGTCTGTCTGTCTGTATGAACACCTGGATCTCAGAGACTATAAGACATAGAGACACCACATTTGGCAAAAAGGTTCCTTCATACCCTACGCAGATCAAGTTTATTTCAAAAGTTGGCTGCCACGCCCCCTTCGCCCACAATAAGCATTAATCTAGAAGTCAAGTTTTTTTTATGTAAATTGCATAAAACTCCAAAAGTTCCTTGTGTAATGATGTGTAATTTGGTAACCCATCTGCGCTTGACACTCTTAATATACCCTGTAATTTTGGTACAAATCGTATAAGTAGAACAAAAGTTATTCGTTAAATTATTTATCAAAATTGTTGTGCGCAGTGCATATGGACGTTTTAAGTGTGTGAATGTCCTAGAGATATCAAATTTGGTGACAGTATTCGTGTAGTCTTACGCAGATCAAGTTTGTTTTAGATTTTTGCCACGCCCCTTTCCGCCCCAATAACTGTAAAAGCCGTAATAACAGACCTAGAGCATTTGGGTATGCATAATAACATGTTAGTCTGAATGACTCCTGTGAATTTGGTTGAGATCGAATAAAAAACTCGCGCTTTGTTTGTTTGGTTGACAGTGTGCCCACGTCGGTGTTGTGAATTTTTACCCGCTATTTTCAAATATATACAAACAAAACACAAGTTTCAGTATATTTTTGGTATATTTGTTGTTAAAATTTCATTAAAATTTTTTTTTTCTCTCGAAATGGGTTGCGGGTATTATACGGTCGAGCACTCTCGACTGTAGCTTTCTTACTTGTTTTGTTATTATTTCAAAATAAATAATTAACTGGCGCCTGAGCAGGGACCGGAAAGTTCGCGTATTGATAGAGCGTGGAAACAAATCGCGTATCGAGTGTATAAAACATAACTAAGTGCGCGATTCACATAAATTCTGTCCTGAATCTAGGTGAAAGTTTTGAACCAAGACGGGTGTTGACTTTTACCTATATTTCTTGTCCTGGTTGATTTGTTATTATCTCGTTTCTATTTTTGTTATGAAACTGTAAGTTTTTATTTTGTGTTATTTTAAGTCTGTCGATATTGTCTTGTCTGGCTTGTTCGTAGTGGTCTGGTTTTCTCGTAACTGTCCTTCCGAAGAATACCTCTAATGGTCGCTTTTTGGTTGTGGAGTGAAAAGAGTAATTATATTCTTATATGGCCCTATCTAGAAGTTCTTCAAAGGTTCTATGGATGTTTTCTTTCTTTAAGCATCTCATCACTTCTGAGAGTGTTGAATGAAACCTTTCTACTTGTCCGTTAACCGTACTCTTATATGGGGCCTGCCACATCTATGTCGTTAACTCTCAAAACGTGAACGGAGACACGCAACTTCGTAATATAAAACGACCAAATCTACCGACAAACGGGAAATCGACCCGACGAGGAAGTGTATGCGTCATTAATATTGAGGGTCGCAAGCTGACATCGATGGCGAGTCCTGGAAGAATACCATGATTATCCCGGTTGGGCATCTTGGACATTACAAAACAACATAGAAAGCTACAGTCGAGTGTGCTCGTCTGTATAATATCCGCTACCCAGTTTTGTACAGCACGAAAATATTTAGAAAGCTTGTTAAATTTGAAAAAAAAAACAATCGGCAGATACCGTAAATAGTATTGTTTTCATGACTAAAAGTAGCTGTTCGACACGCATTATTGCTGAGACTAATTTTCAGCTTCTCAGATAAGCGATTGTTGTATTCGCTTGGGGTGCTAATAATGCTGTTTCAAGTGAAATCACTTTTTTCTCCATTTGACACATCTATGTGTTCTTTGGTTAGTGGCGGAACGATGAGCACGGGTGTATTTCGTTGCGCTGTGCTATCGTTTCTATGTATACGTGTGTGTGTGTATGTACACGTTGGCGTATATGAGTATGCGTATGCGTGTGAAGTTTTGCAACTGCGCGACAAGCGGCTAGCGGAAGCAGTTTTTGTTCTTCCGAGGCGAAAGTCTTGAGAGCAAATGGTTTTTGAACAAATTTTTCTACTTTTGATTAAAGTTCTATTTCTTTATTTGGTAAATCATAATTTTAATTTTCAGAGTTTTTTTATTACAATTAATGAGATACGCCGGCCGGTATTTAAGAAGCTTTATCACAACAAATATTAACATTAACACAAATAATAAAAATGTTATTTTAGAATGTTTACTTTCTAAAGTGATAACAATTTTGATATAACGCTTATGTTTGTCTGTGATATTGGTTGGTATTCAGTTATTAAATAATTTGTCAATTTTTTGTCTTTTTTGTATAATTTAATATTGTTTCTTTTTCATTGAAAAACGATGTAAGTTAATTATTTATTTTGAAATAATAACAATAAAATTTGATCAAGGTTGCAACTGGAACCGTTCTTTATTGATTCAAATTAGAGACTAAGAGACTAAGTCTAAGCTGGCCCTATATAAAGCTGTGAGTTTCAGCAGCGACGTTGACTGCGCTGCTTCTGGTTGGCGATTTGGGTGCAATTCGATGTTCTTGGAATTGGCTTGCACCGGCATGTGGCGGAAGTGTTGGGCAACTTGGTTTTGGTCTTCTTCGAATCTTACAGGTGCACTCGGCGCGTGCAGGAAGTTGGTCAGACGCTGACTAACTCTTCCCCCTCTAATTCGTGGTTATCCTCAAGCCATCTTTTTAGAAATATGGGATGTTGTTAAACTGAGGTAGCGGGCTTTTTTGTAAATCCTCTTGCTTGTAAAATGATGTGTCGATGGGTTTTGCTGGACCTGGTGTTGGTCCAAGTGGAAGTCTGATTGTGTTCTTCTTTCGGCTGCAAGCGTGAAGTCCTAACGTCATAATCAAGATGATGCCGAAGAGTGTTAACAGTGTAATGCTGTTGACCATGGAGTGAGTCTGTATGTACTGCAGCTTGTTGGTGTTATTAAGATGCAGTGCTTCCATTGCTTCTAGGGATAGGATCCTTAGACGTTCAGTCTCCTCTGGTGTTATCTGTAAGATTGGTGCTCCCGGTTTGGCAAAAAGGTTCCTTCATACGCAGATCAAGTTTATTTTAAAAGTTGGATGCCACGCCCCCTTCGCTCACAATAAGCATTAATCTAGAAAAAGTCAAGTTTTTTTTATGTAAATTGCGTATAACTCCAAAAGTTCTTTGTGTTTGGTATCGTATAAGTAGAACAAAAGTTATTCGTTAAATTATTTATCAAAATTGTTCTGCCTAGTGCATATGGACATTTTAAGTGTGTGAATGATCTAGAGATATCAAATTTTGTGACAGTATTCGTGTAGGTCTTTGCCACGCCCCTTTCCGCCCCCAAAAACTGTAAAAGCCGTAATAATAGACCTAGAGCATTGATTTTGGTATGCATAATAACAATGTTAGTCGGAATAACTCCTGTGAATTTGGTTAAAATCGAATAAAAAACGAGGAATTTGTTAAAGAATCAATTTTATATAAAAAATTCACATGCAGCTGCTCGCGCTTTGTTTGTTTGGTTGACAGTGTGCCCATGTATACGGGCACATACGGTCGAGCACTCTCGACTGTAGCTTTCTTACTTGTTTGTATTGAATTTGCAAGGGAGTTCGATATAGATGTGAGTTTGTTTATTCTTTGTTCCAGCTGTGTATTAACTATGACCTGTCGATTATTATTACTGATGAGATTATTAAGATTATCTTTTAACATGACCAGATCGTCATTATCTGGGCTGCCTGCTATATATTTCTATCCTGAACCTATCCAGTTTAAGGACCTAGACTTACGTTTGCTTGGAGAATCTGTTATTGTCTTGAACGCGTTAATAGTTGCGTTTATTTCATGATGCAGTGTAGAGTATAATGGACTACGTTTCAAACCCTCCTCTGTATGTTCATTAAGTAGGTCCAGCGCTTCTTGAATTTGACTCAGGTGTATTACATGTACTAGCTTTGTCGTAGATGTCTATAGCTTCCCCAGTCCCCTATGAATAGTCACAGTTTGAGCGTTCGTATAGTTCGTAATGTCCATCGTGGCTTCGGTCATTGTCCATAGTAATACCCTGTGAATATTATGATTTGATGTTACTTTTATGTACGATTTTTCAGATTCTGTTAAAATCTTTATATTTTTGTCTTCCTTAACAAATTCTGTCCTGAATCTAGGTGAAAGTTTTGAACCAAGACGGGTGTTGACTTTTACCTATATTTCTTGTCCAGGTTGATTTGTTATTATCTCGTTTCTATTTTTGTTATGAAACTGTAAGTTTTTATTTTGTGTTATTTTAAGTCTGTCGATATTGTCTTGTCTGGCTTGTTCGTAGTGGTCTGGCTTTCTCGTAACTGTCCTTCCGAAGAATACCTCTAATGGTCGCTTTTTGGTTGTGGAGTGAAAAGAGTAATTATATTCTTATATGGCCCTATCTAGAAGTTCTTCAAAGGTTCTATGGATGTTTTCTTTCTTTAAGCATCTCATCACTTCTGAGAGTGTTGAATGAAACCTTTCTACTTGTCCGTTAACCGTACTCTTATATGGGGGTGTTGTATAAATTGTGATATTTAATTGATCCTCGAGCATGAATTTAATGGGCCTTGAATTGAGAGATTTCTCATGATCTAGTACAATGAACTTAGGAACTCCAAAGTAGAAAATAATGTCTCTAAGTGGTGTTCGAATATCTTCTATTGCCTTAGACTTGATTATGCGTGCCTGTGCTAGTTTTGAGAATTTATCTATTGCTGTAAGCACTAAATGACCTTTGGTGGAGTAAATGTCGATGTGAATAATGTGACCGGGGTATTCCGGTATTGGAGTTCTCTTTAATTTCGGATTAGGGGATGCCTGTCATATTTAGATCCTTTTCAAATTTTACATTGCTTTACTATATTGCTTATTTTTTGTTTCAGTCTAGGGAAGTAAAATTTATCTGCTAATTGAATTTTATTTTCCTCGGCATTACGTTGTGCTCTATTATGGATTTTGAGGATTTCTTCCTCTTGTCTAGATTCATTAGTGAGGTCTTCGGTTATTGATTGAGAAAAACGCGTTTTGACATTTTTGAAGTATTTAGGATAGATTAGTTGTATTTTTCCCAGTTCGAATTATGTTATTACGATTGGCCATAAGCGATTAGAACGAATTTGTTTTTATTATTCATTTTTTCGTTTCTTTTTTCTATTATTTTTTGCTTTTATATTATTAGTTCATAACCAGTGGATGGTTTTTATACCCGCTACCCATAGGGTAGAATGGTATTATAGCTTAGCGCCACGAGAAAATGTATGTAACAGGCAGAATGAGGCATCTCCGACCCCATAAAGAATATATATTCTTGATCAGCGTCAACAGCCGAGACGAATAGCCATGTCCGTCTGTCCGTCTGTCTGTCTGTATGAACACCTGGATCTCAGAGACTATAAGACATAGAGACACCACATTTGGCAAAAAGGTTCCTTCATACCCTACGCAGATCAAGTTTATTTCAAAAGTTGGCTGCCACGCCCCCTTCGCCCACAATAAGCATTAATCTAGAAGTCAAGTTTTTTTTATGTAAATTGCATAAAACTCCAAAAGTTCCTTGTGTAATGATGTGTAATTTGGTAACCCATCTGCGCTTGACACTCTTAATATACCCTGTAATTTTGGTACAAATCGTATAAGTAGAACAAAAGTTATTCGTTAAATTATTTATCAAAATTGTTGTGCGCAGTGCATATGGACGTTTTAAGTGTGTGAATGTCCTAGAGATATCAAATTTGGTGACAGTATTCGTGTAGTCTTACGCAGATCAAGTTTGTTTTAGATTTTTGCCACGCCCCTTTCCGCCCCAATAACTGTAAAAGCCGTAATAACAGACCTAGAGCATTTGGGTATGCATAATAACATGTTAGTCTGAATGACTCCTGTGAATTTGGTTGAGATCGAATAAAAAACTCGCGCTTTGTTTGTTTGGTTGACAGTGTGCCCACGTCGGTGTTGTGAATTTTTACCCGCTATTTTCAAATATATACAAACAAAACACAAGTTTCAGTATATTTTTGGTATATTTGTTGTTAAAATTTCATTAAAATTTTTTTTTTCTCTCGAAATGGGTTGCGGGTATTATACGGTCGAGCACTCTCGACTGTAGCTTTCTTACTTGTTTTGTTATTATTTCAAAATAAATAATTAACTGGCGCCTGAGCAGGGACCGGAAAGTTCGCGTATTGATAGAGCGTGGAAACAAATCGCGTATCGAATGTATAAAACATAACTAAGTGCGCGATTCACATAAATTCTGTCCTGAATCTAGGTGAAAGTTTTGAACCAAGACGGGTGTTGACTTTTACCTATATTTCTTGTCCTGGTTGATTTGTTATTATCTCGTTTCTATTTTTGTTATGAAACTGTAAGTTTTTATTTTGTGTTATTTTAAGTCTGTCGATATTGTCTTGTCTGGCTTGTTCGTAGTGGTCTGGTTTTCTCGTAACTGTCCTTCCGAAGAATACCTCTAATGGTCGCTTTTTGGTTGTGGAGTGAAAAGAGTAATTATATTCTTATATGGCCCTATCTAGAAGTTCTTCAAAGGTTCTATGGATGTTTTCTTTCTTTAAGCATCTCATCACTTCTGAGAGTGTTGAATGAAACCTTTCTACTTGTCCGTTAACCGTACTCTTATATGGGGCCTGCCACATCTATGTCGTTAACTCTCAAAACGTGAACGGAGACACGCAACTTCGTAATATAAAACGACCAAATCTACCGACAAACGGGAAATCGACCCGACGAGGAAGTGTATGCGTCATTAATATTGAGGGTCGCAAGCTGACATCGATGGCGAGTCCTGGAAGAATACCATGATTATCCCGGTTGGGCATCTTGGACATTACAAAACAACATAGAAAGCTACAGTCGAGTGTGCTCGTCTGTATAATATCCGCTACCCAGTTTTGTACAGCACGAAAATATTTAGAAAGCTTGTTAAATTTGAAAAAAAAAACAATCGGCAGATACCGTAAATAGTATTGTTTTCATGACTAAAAGTAGCTGTTCGACACGCATTATTGCTGAGACTAATTTTCAGCTTCTCAGATAAGCGATTGTTGTATTCGCTTGGGGTGCTAATAATGCTGTTTCAAGTGAAATCACTTTTTTCTCCATTTGACACATCTATGTGTTCTTTGGTTAGTGGCGGAACGATGAGCACGGGTGTATTTCGTTGCGCTGTGCTATCGTTTCTATGTATACGTGTGTGTGTGTATGTACACGTTGGCGTATATGAGTATGCGTATGCGTGTGAAGTTTTGCAACTGCGCGACAAGCGGCTAGCGGAAGCAGTTTTTGTTCTTCCGAGGCGAAAGTCTTGAGAGCAAATGGTTTTTGAACAAATTTTTCTACTTTTGATTAAAGTTCTATTTCTTTATTTGGTAAATCATAATTTTAATTTTCAGAGTTTTTTTATTACAATTAATGAGATACGCCGGCCGGTATTTAAGAAGCTTTATCACAACAAATATTAACATTAACACAAATAATAAAAATGTTATTTTAGAATGTTTACTTTCTAAAGTGATAACAATTTTGATATAACGCTTATGTTTGTCTGTGATATTGGTTGGTATTCAGTTATTAAATAATTTGTCAATTTTTTGTCTTTTTTGTATAATTTAATATTGTTTCTTTTTCATTGAATAACGATGTAAGTTAATTATTTATTTTGAAATAATAACAATAAAATTTGATCAAGGTTGCAACTGGAACCGTTCTTTATTGATTCAAATTAGAGACTAAGAGACTAAGTCTAAGCTGGCCCTATATAAAGCTGTGAGTTTCAGCAGCGACGTTGACTGCGCTGCTTCTGGTTGGCGATTTGGGTGCAATTCGATGTTCTTGGAATTGGCTTGCACCGGCATGTGGCGGAAGTGTTGGGCAACTTGGTTTTGGTCTTCTTCGAATCTTACAGGTGCACTCGGCGCGTGCAGGAAGTTGGTCAGACGCTGACTAACTCTTCCCCCTCTAATTCGTGGTTATCCTCAAGCCATCTTTTTAGAAATATGGGATGTTGTTAAACTGAGGTAGCGGGCTTTTTTGTAAATCCTCTTGCTTGTAAAATGATGTGTCGATGGGTTTTGCTGGACCTGGTGTTGGTCCAAGTGGAAGTCTGATTGTGTTCTTCTTTCGGCTGCAAGCGTGAAGTCCTAACGTCATAATCAAGATGATGCCGAAGAGTGTTAACAGTGTAATGCTGTTGACCATGGAGTGAGTCTGTATGTACTGCAGCTTGTTGGTGTTATTAAGATGCAGTGCTTCCATTGCTTCTAGGGATAGGATCCTTAGACGTTCAGTCTCCTCTGGTGTTATCTGTAAGATTGGTGCTCCCGGTTTGGCAAAAAGGTTCCTTCATACGCAGATCAAGTTTATTTTAAAAGTTGGATGCCACGCCCCCTTCGCTCACAATAAGCATTAATCTAGAAAAAGTCAAGTTTTTTTTATGTAAATTGCGTATAACTCCAAAAGTTCTTTGTGTTTGGTATCGTATAAGTAGAACAAAAGTTATTCGTTAAATTATTTATCAAAATTGTTCTGCCTAGTGCATATGGACATTTTAAGTGTGTGAATGATCTAGAGATATCAAATTTTGTGACAGTATTCGTGTAGGTCTTTGCCACGCCCCTTTCCGCCCCCAAAAACTGTAAAAGCCGTAATAATAGACCTAGAGCATTGATTTTGGTATGCATAATAACAATGTTAGTCGGAATAACTCCTGTGAATTTGGTTAAAATCGAATAAAAAACGAGGAATTTGTTAAAGAATCAATTTTATATAAAAAATTCACATGCAGCTGCTCGCGCTTTGTTTGTTTGGTTGACAGTGTGCCCATGTATACGGGCACATACGGTCGAGCACTCTCGACTGTAGCTTTCTTACTTGTTTGTATTGAATTTGCAAGGGAGTTCGATATAGATGTGAGTTTGTTTATTCTTTGTTCCAGCTGTGTATTAACTATGACCTGTCGATTATTATTACTGATGAGATTATTAAGATTATCTTTTAACATGACCAGATCGTCATTATCTGGGCTGCCTGCTATATATTTCTATCCTGAACCTATCCAGTTTAAGGACCTAGACTTACGTTTGCTTGGAGAATCTGTTATTGTCTTGAACGCGTTAATAGTTGCGTTTATTTCATGATGCAGTGTAGAGTATAATGGACTACGTTTCAAACCCTCCTCTGTATGTTCATTAAGTAGGTCCAGCGCTTCTTGAATTTGACTCAGGTGTATTACATGTACTAGCTTTGTCGTAGATGTCTATAGCTTCCCCAGTCCCCTATGAATAGTCACAGTTTGAGCGTTCGTATAGTTCGTAATGTCCATCGTGGCTTCGGTCATTGTCCATAGTAATACCCTGTGAATATTATGATTTGATGTTACTTTTATGTACGATTTTTCAGATTCTGTTAAAATCTTTATATTTTTGTCTTCCTTAACAAATTCTGTCCTGAATCTAGGTGAAAGTTTTGAACCAAGACGGGTGTTGACTTTTACCTATATTTCTTGTCCAGGTTGATTTGTTATTATCTCGTTTCTATTTTTGTTATGAAACTGTAAGTTTTTATTTTGTGTTATTTTAAGTCTGTCGATATTGTCTTGTCTGGCTTGTTCGTAGTGGTCTGGCTTTCTCGTAACTGTCCTTCCGAAGAATACCTCTAATGGTCGCTTTTTGGTTGTGGAGTGAAAAGAGTAATTATATTCTTATATGGCCCTATCTAGAAGTTCTTCAAAGGTTCTATGGATGTTTTCTTTCTTTAAGCATCTCATCACTTCTGAGAGTGTTGAATGAAACCTTTCTACTTGTCCGTTAACCGTACTCTTATATGGGGGTGTTGTATAAATTGTGATATTTAATTGATCCTCGAGCATGAATTTAATGGGCCTTGAATTGAGAGATTTCTCATGATCTAGTACAATGAACTTAGGAACTCCAAAGTAGAAAATAATGTCTCTAAGTGGTGTTCGAATATCTTCTATTGCCTTAGACTTGATTATGCGTGCCTGTGCTAGTTTTGAGAATTTATCTATTGCTGTAAGCACTAAATGACCTTTGGTGGAGTAAATGTCGATGTGAATAATGTGACCGGGGTATTCCGGTATTGGAGTTCTCTTTAATTTCGGATTAGGGGATGCCTGTCATATTTAGATCCTTTTCAAATTTTACATTGCTTTACTATATTGCTTATTTTTTGTTTCAGTCTAGGGAAGTAAAATTTATCTGCTAATTGAATTTTATTTTCCTCGGCATTACGTTGTGCTCTATTATGGATTTTGAGGATTTCTTCCTCTTGTCTAGATTCATTAGTGAGGTCTTCGGTTATTGATTGAGAAAAACGCGTTTTGACATTTTTGAAGTATTTAGGATAGATTAGTTGTATTTTTCCCAGTTCGAATTATGTTATTACGATTGGCCATAAGCGATTAGAACGAATTTGTTTTTATTATTCATTTTTTCGTTTCTTTTTTCTATTATTTTTTGCTTTTATATTATTAGTTCATAACCAGTGGATGGTTTTTATACCCGCTACCCATAGGGTAGAATGGTATTATAGCTTAGCGCCACGAGAAAATGTATGTAACAGGCAGAATGAGGCATCTCCGACCCCATAAAGAATATATATTCTTGATCAGCGTCAACAGCCGAGACGAATAGCCATGTCCGTCTGTCCGTCTGTCTGTCTGTATGAACACCTGGATCTCAGAGACTATAAGACATAGAGACACCACATTTGGCAAAAAGGTTCCTTCATACCCTACGCAGATCAAGTTTATTTCAAAAGTTGGCTGCCACGCCCCCTTCGCCCACAATAAGCATTAATCTAGAAGTCAAGTTTTTTTTATGTAAATTGCATAAAACTCCAAAAGTTCCTTGTGTAATGATGTGTAATTTGGTAACCCATCTGCGCTTGACACTCTTAATATACCCTGTAATTTTGGCACAAATCGTATAAGTAGAACAAAAGTTATTCGTTAAATTATTTATCAAAATTGTTGTGCGCAGTGCATATGGACGTTTTAAGTGTGTGAATGTCCTAGAGATATCAAATTTGGTGACAGTATTCGTGTAGTCTTACGCAGATCAAGTTTGTTTTAGATTTTTGCCACGCCCCTTTCCGCCCCAATAACTGTAAAAGCCGTAATAACAGACCTAGAGCATTTTGGTATGCATAATAACATGTTAGTCTGAATGACTCCTGTGAATTTGGTTGAGATCGAATAAAAAACTCGCGCTTTGTTTGTTTGGTTGACAGTGTGCCCACGTCGGTGTTGTGAATTTTTACCCGCTATTTTCAAATATATACAAACAAAACACAAGTTTCAGTATATTTTTGGTATATTTGTTGTTAAAATTTCATTAAAATTTTTTTTTTCTCTCGAAATGGGTTGCGGGTATTATACGGTCGAGCACTCTCGACTGTAGCTTTCTTACTTGTTTTGTTATTATTTCAAAATAAATAATTAACTGGCGCCTGAGCAGGGACCGGAAAGTTCGCGTATTGATAGAGCGTGGAAACAAATCGCGTATCGAATGTATAAAACATAACTAAGTGCGCGATTCACATAAATTCTGTCCTGAATCTAGGTGAAAGTTTTGAACCAAGACGGGTGTTGACTTTTACCTATATTTCTTGTCCTGGTTGATTTGTTATTATCTCGTTTCTATTTTTGTTATGAAACTGTAAGTTTTTATTTTGTGTTATTTTAAGTCTGTCGATATTGTCTTGTCTGGCTTGTTCGTAGTGGTCTGGTTTTCTCGTAACTGTCCTTCCGAAGAATACCTCTAATGGTCGCTTTTTGGTTGTGGAGTGAAAAGAGTAATTATATTCTTATATGGCCCTATCTAGAAGTTCTTCAAAGGTTCTATGGATGTTTTCTTTCTTTAAGCATCTCATCACTTCTGAGAGTGTTGAATGAAACCTTTCTACTTGTCCGTTAACCGTACTCTTATATGGGGCTTGCCACATCTATGTCGTTAACTCTCAAAACGTGAACGGAGACAAAAACGTTGCCCCTCTTAAAAAACAAAATGTTCAAAACTATCTTCACATATTTGCGCAGCAGCGTCCACTACTGCAAGATAGAACAGAACAGCAAGCCGCCTACGAAAGAGACTGGCTGCAAGTGTGCTGAAAAGCGTTCGGCTGTGAAGGATACCACTTCGACGATAACCCCACTGGCGTATCGCTAAATATGCTTTGGAGCTTTAGCAGTTCCAAATTTAGCAATTCCAATTTTTACTACCGACGTGGTGTCAAAAATTTCGTAGCGAATGCTTAATACCGGAAATACCGCAACTTCGTAATATAAAACGACCAAATCTACCGACAAACGGGAAATCGACCCGACGAGGAAGTGTATGCGTCATTAATATTGAGGGTCGCAAGCTGACATCGATGGCGAGTCCTGGAAGAATACCATGATTATCCCGGTTGGGCATCTTGGACATTACAAAACAACATAGAAAGCTACAGTCGAGTGTGCTCGTCTGTATAATATCCGCTACCCAGTTTTGTACAGCACGAAAATATTTAGAAAGCTTGTTAAATTTGAAAAAAAAAACAATCGGCAGATACCGTAAATAGTATTGTTTTCATGACTAAAAGTAGCTGTTCGACACGCATTATTGCTGAGAAGCTGAAAATTAGTCAGTCAGTGGTGGTCAAGGTGAAAAAAGACAAAATGTTTGTTCCGAAAGTGTGTTGAATGGTCGCCTCCGCCTTTTAACGGACTCTGACGCTCGACTTATGATGTCCAACATGAGAAAGGATAAGCTTTTAATACCAAAAAAGGCGTTTACGGAGTTAAATAAAACCGAAAGTCAATGGACAGATAGAAGAGCACTGGGTAGAATTGGATATGTAGCTCTATCCGAGATGAATGTTAAGGCTCGGTACAATTTGCAAAGACACACAAAAACTGGATCATAGAAAACTGGAATCGGTGGAATCCAAGTTTAACCGTTTACAGTCGGATGGCAAGCAATATTATTGGCATAGACCTGGTGACAAGCTTCAGAGACAACATGTAAAGCAAACCGTAAAGCATGGAGGAGGCAATATAATGGCTTGGGGGTGCTTCACATGGTGGCACATTGGGCCGTTGTACGAAATTGATAGGATAATGTGAAAAGAGGACTATTTAAACATTTTGAAAATCCGGCTTCACAATTTTCTCGATAAGTGTGCCTATCCTGAAGGAGAATGGTTGGTAAAATAAAATTTCAAGGTCATGGAGTGGCCAGCTCAAAGTCCCGACCTCAATCCAATTGAAAACTTATGGTCAATTGTGAAGCGAAGGCTCGGGCAATACCGACCCCAAGTAAACTTGACGATCTCTAAAGACGCGTGGAGATTTAATGGAACCAACTTTCGAAATACATTATTGAGTACATAGTTAAGAGTATGCCGAAGAGCATAAAAAATGTAATAGACAATAAGGGTCTTTGGACCAAATATTAATTTGGTATTTTTTTAGATTTTTTCATAAAAGGTGCAAAACGGAGTATATGCCTTTTGTTTTTATTTTTTTTTCTATCTCTTTCATTTTTTCTTGTATTGTAGTATTTAAGTCTATTTCTTACAAATTGAATAACTAATCGAGAAAAAAAGGTTTCATTGGTTTACGTTTTATGAGCGGTTGAACATGCAAATAAATCAATTCAGATGTACTAAATAGAAAAATTTGTATTTTTTTGTTGTGAGCTGCAGTCTTCCGCTTTATTCGGATACCAAATTAGAACTAAAGTACAAAAGTGGGCGTATGCTGCCAGTCAGCTTAGATGGGACAAAGCTTTTTAATGTTTATACAAAACGGATGATGAAATCAAAGATCGAAGTGTGAAATGCAATTGTGTTTAAAATTGGGTTTTGACGTGTCAGCATTCGCTGTTGAGTTTACATTTAACTTTGCGCATTGTGATCTGGGCTTTACGTTAATTGTGTTTAAGCTAAAGCATAATTGTTTACATCAAAAATGACTGCGGAATTGGAGCTGGACTAATTGGAAATGTGCTGAACCGAGTAATCGAAAGTGTTTATATTTCCAATAAGATTTGTTCTGTGAGCTGGGTGATAACTCCCCCCTTCCTAAGATATTATCGACCCTGATACCACTTACCAAAGAACACATAGATGTGTCAAATGGCGAAAAAAGTGAAATCACTTTTTTCTCCATTTGACACATCTATGTGTTCTTTGGTTAGTGGCGGAACGATGAGCACGGGTGTATTTCGTTGCGCTGTGCTATCGTTTCTATGTATGCGTGTGTGTATGTACACGTTGGCGTATATGAGTATGCGTATGCGTGTGAAGTTTTGCAACTGCGCGACAAGCGGCTAGCGGAAGCAGTTTTTGTTCTTCCGAGGCGAAAGTCTTGAGAGCAAATGGTTTTTGAACAAATTTTTCTACTTTTGATTAAAGTTCTATTTCTTTATTTGGTAAATCATAATTTTAATTTTCAGAGTTTTTTTATTACAATTAATGAGATACGCCGGCCGGTATTTAAGAAGCTTTATCACAAAAAATATTAACATTAACACAAATAATAAAAATGTTATTTTAGAATGTTTACTTTCTAAAGTGATAACAATTTTGATATAACGCTTATGTTTGTCTGTGATATTGGTTGGTATTCAGTTATTAAATAATTTGTCAATTTTTTGTCTTTTTTGTATAATTTAATATTGTTTCTTTTTCATTGAAAAACGATGTAAGTTAATTATTTATTTTGAAATAATAACAAAAAAATTTGATCAAGGTTGCAACTGGAACCGTTCTTTATTGATTCAAATTAGAGACTAAGAGACTAAGTCTAAGCTGGCCCTATATAAAGCTGTGAGTTTCAGCAGCGACGTTGACTGCGCTGCTTCTGGTTGGCGATTTGGGTGCAATTCGATGTTCTTGGAATTGGCTTGCACCGGTATGTGGCGGAAGTGTTGGGCAACTTGGTTTTGGTCTTCTTCGAATCTTACAGGTGCACTCGGCGCGTGCAGGAAGTTGGTCAGACGCTGACTAACTCTTCCCCCTCTAATTCGTGGTTATCCTCAAGCCATCTTTTTAGAAATATGGGATGTTGTTAAACTGAGGTAGCGGGCTTTTTTTGTAAATCCTCTTGCTTGTAAAATGATGTGTCGATGGGTTTTGCTGGACCTGGTGTTGGTCCAAGTGGAAGTCTGATTGTGTTCTTCTTTCGGCTGCAAGCGTGAAGTCCTAACGTCATAATCAAGATGATGCCGAAGAGTGTTAACAGTGTAATGCTGTTGTCCATGGAGTGAGTCTGTATGTACTGCAGCTTGTTGGTGTTATTAAGATGCAGTGCTTCCATTGCTTCTAGGGATAGGATCCTTAGACGTTCAGTCTCCTCTGGTGTTATCTGTAAGATTGGTGCTCCCGGTTTGGCAAAAAGGTTCCTTCATACGCAGATCAAGTTTATTTTAAAAGTTGGATGCCACGCCCCCTTCGCTCACAATAAGCATTAATCTAGAAAAAGTCAAGTTTTTTTTATGTAAATTGCGTATAACTCCAAAAGTTCTTTGTGTTTGGTACAAATCGTATAAGTAGAACAAAAGTTATTCGTTAAATTATTTATCAAAATTGTTCTGCCTAGTGCATATGGACATTTTAAGTGTGTGAATGATCTAGAGATATCAAATTTGGTGACAGTATTCGTGTAGGTCTTTGCCACGCCCCTTTCCGCCCCCAAAAACTGTAAAAGCCGTAATAATAGACCTAGAGCATTGATTTTGGTATGCATAATAACAATGTTAGTCGGAATAACTCCTGTGAATTTGGTTAAAATCGAATAAAAAACGAGGAATTTGTTAAAGAATCAATTTTATATAAAAAATTCACATGCAGCTGCTCGCGCTTTGTTTGTTTGGTTGACAGTGTGCCCATGTATACGGGCACATACGGTCGAGCACTCTCGACTGTAGCTTTCTTACTTGTTTGTATTGAATTTGCAAGGGAGTTCGATATAGATGTGAGTTTGTTTATTCTTTGTTCCAGCTGTGTATTAACTATGACCTGTCGATTATTATTACTGATGAGATTATTAAGATTATCTTTTAACATGACCAGATCGTCATTATCTGGGCTGCCTGCTATATATTTCTATCCTGAACCTATCCAGTTTAAGGACCTAGACTTACGTTTGCTTGGAGAATCTGTTATTGTCTTGAACGCGTTAATAGTTGCGTTTATTTCATGATGCAGTGTAGAGTATAATGGACTACGTTTCAAACCCTCCTCTGTATGTTCATTAAGTAGGTCCAGCGCTTCTTGAATTTGACTCAGGTGTATTACATGTACTAGCTTTGTCGTAGATGTCTATAGCTTCCCCAGTCCCCTATGAATAGTCACAGTTTGAGCGTTCGTATAGTTCGTAATGTCCATCGTGGCTTCGGTCATTGTCCATAGTAATACCCTGTGAATATTATGATTTGATGTTACTTTTATGTACGATTTTTCCAGATTCTGTTAAAATCTTTATATTTTTGTCTTCCTTAACAAATTCTGTCCTGAATCTAGGTGAAAGTTTTGAACCAAGACGGGTGTTGACTTTTACCTATATTTCTTGTCCTGGTTGATTTGTTATTATCTCGTTTCTATTTTTGTTATGAAACTGTAAGTTTTTATTTTGTGTTATTTTAAGTCTGTCGATATTGTCTTGTCTGGCCTGTTCGTAGTGGTCTGGCTTTCTCGTAACTGTCCTTCCGAAGAATACCTCTAATGGTCGCTTTTTGGTTGTGGAGTGAAAAGAGTAATTATATTCTTATATGGCCCTATCTAGAAGTTCTTCAAAGGTTCTATGGATGTTTTCTTTCTTTAAGCATCTCATCACTTCTGAGAGTGTTGAATGAAACCTTTCTACTTGTCCGTTAACCGTACTCTTATATGGGGGTGTTGTATAAATTGTGATATTTAATTGATCCTCGAGCATGAATTTAATGGGCCTTGAATTGAGAGATTTCTCATTATCTAGTACAATGAACTTAGGAACTCCAAAGTAGAAAATAATGTCTCTAAGTGGTGTTCGAATATCTTCTATTGCCTTAGACTTGATTATGCGTGCCTGTGCTAGTTTTGAGAATTTATCTATTGCTGTAAGCACTAAATGACCTTTGGTGGAGTAAATGTCGATGTGAATAATGTGACCGGGGTATTCCGGTATTGGAGTTCTCTTTAATTCCGGATTAGGGGATGCCTGTCATATTTAGATCCTTTTCAAATTTTACATTGCTTTACTATATTGCTTATTTTTTGTTTCAGTCTAGGGAAGTAAAATTTATCTGCTAATTGAATTTGATTTTCCTCGGCATTACGTTGTGCTCTATTATGGATTTTGAGGATTTCTTTCTTTTGTCTAGATTCATTAGTGAGGTCTTCGGTTATTGATTGAGAAAAACGCGTTTTGACATTTTTGAAGTATTTAGGATAGATTAGTTGTATTTTTCCCAGTACGAATTATGTTATTACGATTGGCCATAAGCGATTAGAACGAATTTGTTTTTATTATTCATTTTTTCGTTTCTTTTTTCTATTTTTTTTTGCTTTTATATTATTAGTTCATAACCAGTGGATGGTTTTTATACCCGCTACCCATAGGGTAGAATGGTATTATAGCTTAGTGCCACGAGAAAATGTATGTAACAGGCAGAATGAGGCATCTCCGACCCCATAAAGAATATATATTCTTGATCAGCGTCAACAGCCGAGACGAATAGCCATGTCCGTCTGTCCGTCTGTCTGTCTGTATGAACACCTGGATCTCAGAGACTATAAGACATAGAGACACCACATTTGGCAAAAAGGTTCCTTCATACCCTACGCAGATCAAGTTTATTTCAAAAGTTGGCTGCCACGCCCCCTTCGCCCACAATAAGCATTAATCTAGAAGTCAAGTTTTTTTTATGTAAATTGCATAAAACTCCAAAAGTTCCTTGTGTAATGATGTGTAATTTGGTAACCCATCTGCGCTTGACACTCTTAATATACCCTGTAATTTTGGTACAAATCGTATAAGTAGAACAAAAGTTATTCGTTAAATTATTTATCAAAATTGTTGTGCGCAGTGCATATGGACGTTTTAAGTGTGTGAATGTCCTAGAGATATCAAATTTGGTGACAGTATTCGTGTAGTCTTACGCAGATCAAGTTTGTTTTAGATTTTTGCCACGCCCCTTTCCGCCCCAATAACTGTAAAAGCCGTAATAACAGACCTAGAGCAATGAATGACTCCTGTGAATTTGGTTGAGATCGAATAAAAAACTCGCGCTTTGTTTGTTTGGTTGACAGTGTGCCCACGTCGGTGTTGTGAATTTTTACCCGCTATTTTCAAATATATACAAACAAAACACAAGTTTCAGTATATTTTTGGTATATTTGTTGTTAAAATTTCATTCAAATTTTTTTTTTCTCTCGAAATGGGTTGCGGGTATTATACGGTCGAGCACTCTCGACTGTAGAATTCTTACTTGTTTTGTTATTATTTCAAAATAAATAATTAACTGGCGCCTGAGCAGGGACCGGAAAGTTCGCGTATTGATAGAGCAAAACAGTTTCTAAGTGCGCCAAGAACATTTCGGTCAAAACCGCGCATCGATAGAACAAAACAGTTTCTAAGTGCGTGGAAACAAATCGCGTATCGAATGTATAAAACATAACTAAGTGCGCGATTCACATAAATTCTGTCCTGAATCTAGGTGAAAGTTTTGAACCAAGACGGGTGTTGACTTTTACCTATATTTCTTGTCCAGGTTGATTTGTTATTATCTCGTTTCTATTTTTGTTATGAAACTGTAAGTTTTTATTTTGTGTTATTTTAAGTCTGTCGATATTGTCTTGTCTGGCTTGTTCGTAGTGGACTGGCTTTCTCGTAACTGTCCTTCCGAAGAATACCTCTAATGGTCGCTTTTTGGTTGTGGAGTGAAAAGAGTAATTATATTCTTATATGGCCCTATCTAGAAGTTCTTCAAAGGTTCTATGGATGTTTTCTTTCTTTAAGCATCTCATCACTTCTGAGAGTGTTGAATGAAACCTTTCTACTTGTCCGTTAACCGTACTCTTATATGGGGGTGTTGTATAAATTGTGATATTTAATTGATCCTCGAGCATGAATTTAATGGGCCTTGAATTGAGAGATTTCTCATTATCTAGTACAATGAACTTAGGAACTCCAAAGTAGAAAATAATGTCTCTAAGTGGTGTTCGAATATCTTCTATTGCCTTAGACTTGATTATGCGTGCCTGTGCTAGTTTTGAGAATTTATCTATTGCTGTAAGCACTAAATGACCTTTGGTGGAGTAAATGTCGATGTGAATAATGTGACCGGGGTATTCCGGTATTGGAGTTCTCTTTAATTCCGGATTAGGGGATGCCTGTCATATTTAGATCCTTTTCAAATTTTACATTGCTTTACTATATTGCTTATTTTTTGTTTCAGTCTAGGGAAGTAAAAATTCACAATACCGACATGGGCACACTGTCAACCAAGCAAACAAAGCGCGAGTTTTTTATTCGATCTCAACCAAATTCACAGGAGTCATTCAGACTAACATTGTTATTATGCATACCAAAATGCTCTAGGTCTGTTATTACGGCTTTTACAGTTATTGGGGCGGAAAGGGGCGTGGCAAAAATCTAAAACAAACTTGATCTGCGTAAGATTACACGAATACTATCACCAAATTTGATATCTCTAGGACATTCACACACTTAAAACGTCCATATGCACTGCGCACAACAATTTTGATAAATAATTTAACGAATAACTTTTGTTCTACTTATACGATTTGTACCAAAATTACAGGGTATATTAAGAGTGTCAAGCGCAGATGGGTTACCAAATTACACATCATTACACAAGGAACTTTTGGAGTTTTATGCAATTTACATAAAAAAAACTTGACTTCTAGATTAATGCTTATTGTGGGCGAAGGGGGCGTGGCATCCAACTTCTAAAATAAACTTGATCTGCGTAGGGTATGAAGGAACCTTTTTGCCAAATGTGGTGTCTCTATGTCTTATAGTCTCTGAGATCCAGGTGTTCATACAGACAGACAGACGGACAGACAGACAGACAGACAGACAGACGGACATGGCTTTATCGTCTCGGCTGTTGACGCTGATCAAGAATATATATACTTTATGGGGTCGGAGATGCCTCCTTGTGCCTGTTACATACATTTTCTGTTGGCACTAAGTTATAATACCCTTCTACCCTATGGGTATAAACGGAGATGTAAAACAGAATTGCCTATATCCATGAACCCACAACGAAAACTGAACCGTTTTTTGTTGACTTTAAAATTTGACGTGTGCGAAATGCCTAAGAACACGATTGCAAAGAAGATATATGCCATTTCTAAATGATTGAAACTGTATTGTCTTTAGATTTTTAAAATAATATAATACATTTATATTTTTTACAAAATTTAGATTTTTTTGTTAAAAAATCATAACATTTTTCTTTAATTTTCTTTTGGTTTACAAATAAGACAATTCCGTTCTAAAGACGAATCATTTTGAATTTTATAAATTGGACAGAAATTACAATGTCTATCGTGTTCATAGTCAGTGCACCTCGAACCCGAGGAGGTGTCTCAGTATTACGGACTTTTCATTTGAACTTTGTTTTTTTTTTTTTAGAACATTAATATTAGCACTAAATACATCAGCAGTTTCATGACGATTGCTGTAATCTTTCATTAAAACATAAATCTTGAAAAACTCTTAATTTCGTACGTTTATTACGTATTATTATAACTTCATGTAAACAGAAAATGAAGGTAACGGCTACATTTGAACCAAAAAAGGCCTCTCCGACACCATAAGGTATATAGAAATTATAATTTTTGGATGCGAGTTTTATTTATAAGATTTCTTTATTCACTAAATTTATTTATTGAAATTCAATGCAAACGTTGCTCATAGACCAATTACAATTTTCTGTATTTTTCTATAACCGATGGTCATAGTTAGAAGAGTGCTTGATACGTGGGGACCGGTTCTGGAAATAGTATTTTATTCTATTACCCATGGCCCAATTGTTGAATGCAATCAGATGTGGGCGTGCTCGCAGACCGTCGTTCATCCATCCCAATACATCGGTGATGATGATGATTCCGTCGTCATCCCATGTGATGGCATCCAAGTGACTCTGATGAATTTACAAATGAACCACTTCACTTAATTGTAGGTAATGCAATTATAAAACAAGTAAGATAGCTACAGTTGAGAGTGCTCGACCGTATGATACCCATTTCAAGAGAAAACAAAAAACGTAAATAATTTAACACAAAATATACCAAGGAATATACTGAAACTTGTTTTTTTTTTTATATATTTAAAAATTGCGGGTAAAAATCCATAACACCGACATGGTCACACTGTCAACTTAACAAACAAAGCGCGAGCAGCTGCAAGTGAATTTTGCATATAAAATTGATTCTCTAATAACTTCCTTGTTTTTCATTCGATCTCAACCAAATTCACAGGAGTCATTGAGACTACAATTATTATTATGGATGCCAAAAAGTGCTCTAGTGCTCAGTGCTCAGTGCTTTTATTATGGCTTTTACAGGCTTTTGGGACGAAAAAGGGCGTGGAAAAAATCTAAAATAAACTTGCTCTGCGTAGGACATATAATAGTACTGTTACAAAATTTGGTAGCTGTAACTATTATAGTCTCTGAGATCTAGGTGTTCATACAGACGGACAGACGGACAGACGGACATGGCTATATCGTCTCGGCTGTTGTTGTTGTTATAATACCCTTCTACCCTATGGGTAGAAAATAAATCGAATGCTGAAAATTATTGAGGAATATCCAAATTGTCTGCTATTCCGAAACTGTTTAAGAAATTAATAACCTCACAGTTACAAGATTTTTGTAGATCTATTATCTCACCATACTATCATGGGTTTATGAAATATGGATCCACTACACTTCTTCGGTAATTAAATGTGTCCAAAACAAAATACAAACTAACATTATTTATACTGATTACAGTAAATCTTTTGACTCTGTTAATCACTCACTATTACTACATGAACATTTTTTTTCTAGGGATTTCCCAATATACTTAAGGTTCATCAGCAAAGAATATAGTCCGTACAAACGCAATTTTTCCTATTTGTCTTTCGGGGTCTTAACTGGGGTGCTAATACTTCATTACCTTCCTATCGTAGTGGACTTTTACTTATCATTGAACCATTCTTGGTGTAATTTTTTTTGCAGAAGCTTATTAGTGGGGAAATCGATTCTTCCGAACTGATAAGCCTAATTTATTTTCAGGTTCCGATCAGAAATACACGGAACTTTTTACGTCTTTCCCTTCTACTTTGTTTTTTATGTTCTTACTATAACGATTATGTTCTAACTATTAAGATTACTATTTTATACTAAGTAATGTATTCCCGACTTGTAAAAATGCTGTTCGACACTTTTAACACAAGAATTTGAGTTCTTTTCTGTTAAGTTATCTGCAGACCCCATAGAAAGAGAAGCACAAGTTTGCAGGCGGTTTTGCAATCTGATTGAATTTCTTAAAATAGCATTAAGGTATGTAAACTGAAACTAATGTTATGATTTATAATATTTATGATGCTTGCCGTGTATTTATTTTCCAGGTATCCGTTTCCTTCAATAAAATTATAAATCCAACGAATATACTGCATCTTGTTCAAAGAGAATTAGGAACTAATGCGGATTGTTTAAGCAATCCGAATGTTAATAATACATTCTTTTGATTCCTTTTACCTCATATGCATACAAAGTTGATTGAACTTTTGCAAGTACTAATTGAAATGTAAGTAATATATTGTTGTGTCTATATCGTATATTTTATTTAAGTATATTTTGTGCACTGTCAACAAAACGAACCAAGTGCGTGCAGATTTTTGCCCTATACAATTCTGGAAACTTCTATGTTTTTTACCCGACCACAATAAAATTTATAACAATTACCTAAAATATAGTAATTATTTTACAAACCAATGAGATTTAGTTTTAAAATTACGAACGTATTTTATGGTGGACTTAATGTGAGTGCAAAAATTACAAGGGCTTAAACATTAAACTGGGTAACTATAGCTTTCATAGTCTCTGAGATCTAGGTGTTCATACAGACTGACGGATATGGCTATATCGTCTCGGCTGTTGACACTAATCAAGAATAACTCACCTTATTCGGGTCGAAGATGCATCTTCTGGCCTGTTATATACATTTTGTGTAGGGCACTACAATATGGGTAGCGGGCTTAAAAACCATTCACACTCGCTCTGAGCAGCACCCTCAGTTAGTTTTTGTGGGTTAAGTGGTTTCGGGTGAGCTATGCTTGTTACTTTCTTTACAAAAAAAATTAGAGCGAGAGATTCGGTGCAGCGCTCGCACAGGAAAGTCAATCGAAACAATTATTTGAGTATAGGCGTACATAAATATTTAATGCTCTTTATTTTATTGATTTATTCTGCATTAAATTTGAGAATTACCAAACACACTTAAATCAGAAAGACAATTGACAATCTCAAAAAGACGCCTAACTCGCACACACGCATACAAACGAAAACTAGTAAGAAAGCTATGGTCAAGAGTAATCACGAAACGTTTAAACACATTCATACACTCTGGAAGTAAATAGATGTGCCTGGGAATACGTTGTATGAACAATTATTTCACATATATCTTATGTTCTTTTGTTCTCCTTTACCAAAATTCAGGGTAAGGAGTATAGAGCATTAAAGGTTTACCAACTTTTTTTTTTTTTAAATACTTTGCTTTTATTTTTTTATCTTATAACTAAACATTAATTAACGATTTAAATTGAATTGTTTTAGGGTTGCACGTCTTTAGATTATATCGCTGGTTTGGTAGATCATTACGAAGAAGATGGGAGCGGCTGCACAGCCGTGTTAGCCCTCGAGTAGGGTGCGAGGAAAGCTTGCAGTGATACTTCTCTTTCTGTTCAGCTATTACATCTCTGACTGGTTCAAAATTGAGGTCATGATGTATGTTTTCGTTGCGAACGTACCACAGTGTCCCAGTGATGGACAATATCAATATTGCTAATACTAGCGTTCCCCAATAACTGGGAGCCATAGGTCCAGATAGGTTTAATTACGGGATTGTAAAGCAGGACCCTTTATTCAGGATTAAGACTAATTGTTTTATTTTGGCTTCGGTGTGCCTTCGCCAAGTGAATCGTCTGTCGAGGTGTACTATTAAATACGTCACGTTGTTCGCTTGCGGAAGTGCGGAATTGTTTAGTCTGAGCAATGGGCAATTTGGCTTGTTTAGGATAAACGTAACATGCTTGAATTTTTGTTCATTTACTTTTATTCGCCCGTCAGATAACCACTTTTCCACTTCGACTAGATGAAGAGTCAGTTGCGCTGATGCTTGGATGGGACATTTGAAACGGCTGAGAATAGCTGTATCATTGGCAAAGGTAGATATTATTAGTAGTCTGCTTGTTGGGATGTATAGTGTTAGCTCCAATTGTGTAATCGTCAGACATAGCAGTATTGCATCTCACAGCGAATTTCTTATCGTATAGGTATATAGATAACAATTTGGGAATTATTACTAATTAGTGGCAGCATGAAATATGTGTAACAGGCAGAATAAAACATCTCCGAATATTTGTGCTTTACTTGCTTGATCCGTTTTAACATCCGAGGTGAAATAGTCATTTCCGCCAGTCTGAGATATGGGTGTTCATACAGACAGATCGACAGGATACCATTTTGGTAAACACAATAATAATTAATTATCTCTCTAATGACCAAAAATTAAATTATAATAATCAAATAAATTAATGAAACAAGTAAGAAAGCTACAGTCGAGAGTGCTCGACCGTATGATACCCGCAACCCATTTCGAGAGAAAACAAAAAGCTTGAATGATATTTTAACAAAAAATATACCACCGAATATACTAAAATTTGTTTTTTTTGTATTAACATATTTTTAAGAATTCCATTAAATACCGACATGGTCACACTGTCGACTAAACAAACAAAGCGCGAGCAGCTGCAAGTGAATTTTGCATATAAAATTGATTCATTAATAACTTTCCTTTTTTTCATTCGATCTCAACCAAATTCAAATTATTATGCATTCCAAAATTCAATGCTCTAGGTCTATTATTACGGCTTTTACAGTTTTTGGGGGCGGAAAGGGCCGTGGCAAAAATCTAAAACAAACTTGATCTGCGTAAGACCTATACGAATACTGTCACCAAATTTGATATCTCTAGATCATTCACACACTTAAAACGTCCATATGCACTGGGCACAAAAATTTTGATAAATAATTTTTTTTTTTTTTTTTTTTTTTTTTAAGCATGGTTTGTTTTTATTGGATCTTCTCTTTATGAGTCTAACAATAAGGTTGCAAATCTTAAAATAATTCAATTTCTAACAATTTAATTTGAACTGAATAGAGACTACATGGTCCTAATAATTAGCGCTGGATGGGAAGGTCGTTGCGGCGAACACGAGAACTGCTGGAAACTCTCGTGAGGGCTCTCGCGAGATGATTTGGATGTACTGATAGCCTGTCGTAGTACTTTGTTATGATTTGTGATATCTCTTCTCTGACGAGTGGTATGTGAAGGTCCCTGTGGATGTTTTCATTGCGAACGTACCACGGTGCCCCGGTGATGGTTCTGAGAATTTTTGATTGAGTCCGTTGCATTATATCTACACTGCTGTTACTGGCATTCCCCCACAACTGAGAGCCGTACATCCAGATTGGTTTCAAAACGGTGTTGTATAGAAGTACCTTATAGTCAAAGCTAAGGGGCGAGCGGCTATTGATAAGCCAGTGGAGGCTGTTGGCTTTGAGCTTTAGATGTGTTCTTTTGGCTTCAATGTGGCTGCGCCAAGTAAGTAGTCTATCGAGGTGCACGCCAAGATATGTTACTTCATTTGCTGTCGGAACCACTGTGTTGTTTAGAATAAGTGGAGGGCAGTCTTGCCTGTTAAGTGTGAACGTTACGTGTTTGCATTTTTGTTCGTTAGCTTTGATTCGCCAGTCGGATAGCCATTTCTCCACTGCCACCAGGTGTATAGCAAGTTGTGCCGTTGCTTGCTTGGGGCATCTCGAGCGGCTTAGGATCGCTGTGTCATCAGCAAAAGTGGACGTGGTTAGTTGCCTGCTCGTTGGGATGTCCGCAGTGTAGATAAGTTAAAGTGTTGGTCCAAGTACACTGCCTTGAGGAACTCCGGCTCTAGTGATGTAGTCATCGGACATGGCAGAATTACATCTTACTGAGAATTTCCTGTTGTAAAGATATGACTTCAAAAGTTTGTGAGTGTTGGTTGGGAGCATTTCTGTAATTTTGTGCATTAAACCATCTAACCATACTCTGTCGAAGGCTTGTGATACGTCCAGAAATATCCCAGTGCAGTACTCCCTTTGTTCAAATGCATTTCGGATTTCTGATGTTATGCAGTTGACTTGCTCAATGGTTCCGTGTTTTTCTCGAAAACCGAATTGATGAGTCGGGATTTTATTGTGTGTTCTGAGATATGGGGTAATGTGTGCCAAGAAGCATTTTTCAAAGAGTTTTGACAGACACGTTAGTAAACTAATTGGTCTATATGATGAGGCAATTGTGCGGTCTTTGCCAGGTTTTGGTATCATTATAATGATCGACTCTTTCCATCTCTCTGGGAAGTGTCCATGTCTCGTTATTGCATTGAAAAGTTGGCAAATAGTTTGAACAGCACAGAAAGGAAGTTCAATAATCATTTTTAGTGATATTAGGTCGCATCCTGGAGATTTTTTTGGGTTGAGTTGTTCGCTTATGATTTTGAGTAACTCATGTGGCCTAAATACAATTGGTTCATACGTAGATGTGTCGATGTGTGATGTTGCTGGCAGTGAGATCCCGTTTGATGATGTATTGGGCTGAAATACATTTTGAAGATGCTCTGCAAATCTGTCGGCTCTTTCTTCGTCGCTGCGAGCCCAGTTGCCTGTGGATGTTCTTATTGGCATTGCAGATTCGGTTGGTGCGCAGAGTGATGAGTGTGCTCTCCAAAGTGGGAACTTGGAGCTCATTGGGGATAACTGCTCTATGTAATGCTTTTGGGACCTTTCTTCCTCATGACGTAATGCAGCTGAGAGCCTCCGTGTAGCGTCTTTTAACCTTTCTTTTGCAGATGGTGATCTGTTGGATTGCCATTCTCGCCGTGAGCGTCGCTTTGCTAGAACAAGCTGCTCTATTTCAACGTTCGTGTACCTATGATTGTACGATGTTTTTTGCGTTTGTGGAGTTGACATGCGAGCAGCTGCGACCAAGACAGATTCTAGAGTGTTTGTGGATAAGTTGATATCAGCTTCGTCATTCAAGCGTGGATTCAACTCAATATGCGAACTTATATATTTTTTGTACTTAAGCCAATTGGTTTTATTCGTTGTTAGTCTGAATGGTTTATCTACCGCAACTGGATGTAGATTTAGGTGAAGAAGTACTGGCGAGTGATCAGACGATAGATCTGATAAGGAGTTGGCACTTATCAGGTTGCGTGGAATGTTTTTTGTGACTGCAAAATCGATCAAGTCTGGCATTTTTCTAGGATCTGTTGGCCAATATGTAGGTGTCCCAGGTGACACACAGTCTAGCTTGTTGCTTGGTTTTATTATTGCATTGTACAACTGCCTACCCTTTGGAGTTACAAGTCGAGATCCCCAGTGCGTATGCTTGGCATTAAAGTCTCCTGCTGCTATAAATTGTTGGCTCAGAGAGTTGAAATAGTCCGTGAATTGGGATTCGGATATTGTAAACCGAGGAGGACAGTATACGACGGCAAGCTTTAAGGATCGGGAATCCATTTGTACATCTATAGATTTAGCTTCCATGAAGTTAGTGGCGAAGCTATTGTGGAAGCAGTGCTTGATGCGATTTCTAATCAGAATCCCAGTGCCTCCATGTGCTTTCCCGTCTGGGTGATTCGTGTTGTAGAAGAAGTAGCCTCGAATTTGGAAATTATATTTATTTGTAAGATGAGTTTCTGCGAGTAGCATTACATCGATATGGTTATTATTAAGAAATTGAGTTAACTCGAGTTGGCGCTGTGAGACGCCGTTAGCGTTCCACAGTGATATACGGAGTGGAGCCATTGATTACTTAGTCTGTTTTTGAGCAACAAGCAGCTCAATCAAAACATTCTGGTTTCGCATAAGATCTTGCATAGTTGTCTTTATGAATGACATGAACTCCAACATACTTTGTTGAAGATTACATAACATTGTTTCAATTTTGTTCGTAGACCGTTCTTCTGGTTGGTGAGGGGAAACGGATGATCGTGGCTTGGTGGGAGCGGTACTTTTAAGACCCAATTTTAGAGCAGTTGCAAAGCTTCCGGATTTGTCGGAGAATTCATTATTGACTAAAGATTTAACAGCTGTGGGGGGGAAGACATCACGCGTAGATTTCATAGGTGGTGTATGTGAGCGAGCAGTGGTCACTCTTTCGTGTGTACGACTTTTCAGTTCCTTGTAGACTGGGCAGCCCCTGTAGTTAGCCGTGTGGTTGCCTCCGCAGTTTCCACACTTTTTGCTGCTGGGATCCTCTTTATTTTTTGGGCATTTGTGGGAGTCATGAAGGTCTCCACATACAACGCATACTGGACGAAGCGTGCAATAAGACCTTGTGTGGCCATATTCCTGACAATTATTGCACTGCACCGGACCATTTCTTTTATGCGGCTCTTCTACCGTAATCCTGCGATGTAGTAGGAACTGGAGAGTGAAAATAGGATGCACTTCATTTTTTTTTCAGAGGCTTGGATTTGGTTTCGGGTTCGAGTTCTACCTTGAAGAGAGGTTGAGGCTTTCTTTCTCTATTCAAAATATTAATAACATTTTTTACGTTAAAACCTTTCTCCTTCAGTGCGCTTGTAACTTCAGCTGGTGTTACTTCCGGCTCAATACCTTTAAGTACTACTTGCTGGCCTTTGCTGCTTTTTAATTGGTACGTGTAGAAGTTTTTGTTATTGTCGTTTGAATACTTCGACAAGATTCTGTAGTTTACTTCCGTGTTAGTTTGAACTTTTGTTTCGTGAATATTTCCCTTAGTTAATGGAATTATGTGGAAATTGTCTGGTCCTATTAGATTCAGTATCGAGTTTACGAGAGCATTAGAACTTTTCTCTCGAATGTAAATCGGTGGCGGCTTAGGCTTTTTGTTGTTCCCTACGATATCTTCAGGAGTTATATCGTCGGATTTATCTGCCAAAATAGCAAATCTGTTTGCTTCTATGGGCTTCTCGACTGTAGATTGGTTTGAGGTGCCTCGATTTATTTAAGCAGAGTTACCAAGTCTAGAGTTCAGCGGGCTAAGCTTACGTTTTATTTGTATGTAGCGATCCATACCAGTCTGTACGGTCGAACGTTGTTTTGAAGAGAGCGCGCTGGTGTCAGGTGCTGCATTATTTGCTTGCACAGCAGATTCCGTTGCTACGGTGGATGGTATTGCGCGAGCAGTCGATACCATTGTAGTTGTTGTAATGGTTGCCGTTACAGTTGCTAATGATGTCACTGTACTGGTGACAGTGGCTAAGCAGGTTGGCATGAGGGAAGGGTAAGGGCCTTTATCCAACAAAAGCGCTTGAGAGCAAGAGAGAGAGCAAGAGCAAGAGCGCTCTCTACTTTGCGATGTTGGATTGAGTTCATTACTCGGGCTTGGGGTTATAGATCGCGGTTGGTTAGTTTTGTTTGGTTTTGCGGTCGCGTTGTCTTGCATTGACACGATTGAATGGTATGCGTTGTTACGTTGCAAAGAGAGCCGACGCTCGTCTTGCTGACGTTGGACCACTGTATGAGTGTCGAATTCACTCATAGCTTAGTGTTTTATATTTTCTTCTTGTTGTTTACACAAAAAGTACGAAGTTCATCGCACTAAGCTTCTTTTCGCCCACTGTGTATTGTTGATTAGAGCTTGCACTGCACTATGCTTTGTTTTTTATTTAATTTCGTTGCACGATAAGAAGACAAAAAGAAAACACGTCTGCACTCGCCGACGTTTGCAGGTGATACATAATTTAACGAATAACTTTTGTTCTACTTATCCGATTTGTACCAATATTACAGGGTATATTAAAAGTGTCGAGCGCAGATGGGTTACCAAATTACACATCATTACACAAAGAACTTTTGGAGTTATACGCGATTTACATAAAAAAACTTGACTTTTTCTAGATTAATGCTTATTGTGGGCGAAGGGGGCGTGGCATCCAACTTTTGAAATAAACTGGATCTGCGTAGGGTATGAAGGACCCTTTTTGCCAAATTTGGAGTCTCTATGTCTTATAGTCTATGAGATCGAGGTGTTCATATGGACAGACAGACGGACAGACGGACATGGCTATATCGTCTCGGCTGTTGACGCTGATCAAGAATATATATACTTTATGGGGACGGAGATGCCTCCTTCTGCCTGTTACATACATTTTCTGTTGGCACTAAGTCATAATACCCTTCTACCCTATGGGTAGCGGGTATAAAAATAATATATTAGTAAAAATAGCAATAATTAAAGCCCAAATTATCCCGAAAAAGTTTCCGAGCGATCAGTTTAAACAAAATGGGAGTTATTTGGGAACAATTATATTGAACAAAATAAGGTTATATTGCTTAGGCTTAATTCTTAGAATAACAATGTGGTTCATTAGTAATGCTTTCAATTCAATTGTTATAATTACTTCAGTGGCTTTTACAGGCTTTTGCAACAAACTTAATTTAACTACAAAAGTTTGGACTTTTCGAACATTTTTTTTTTATGATTTCACCACCACCTCATTACATCATTACTTATGTATCATTCAAATTCCATTATGAAATACAAAAAAAATTTCCATGGCTCCAATTTTAATGTTTAAAAACATTCAAGAAACGATTAAATTATTTCCAACAATGGTGTCGCTGCGGTTTGTCTTTCGTATAAGGTATTGGTTGGTTGGTTGGTTGAGCAGACGGTTCGACCGGAGTCGAGAGCACCCGGAGACCATGTTGTCCATTGTGATGTCTGATCTGTGAACTGTAGGAGTATAGGGGATTGGGAGGGATTGTTGGGATATTAAAGGAAAACTCTGATTGCGTTATTATGTCTACGTGCTACTGGCCAGTTCTGTTGGGCTGCGGTAGCCTTTGGAACCAGCCAGTAGAGTCAAGGAAAAGCGCCATGTTCTCCAGCTGAATATTCCCAAGACTGCCCAGTTCAACGAAGAAAGGCTTTCCCAGAAATTGGGTCCTCTTTCTAAGAAGTGCAGAGCAGTCGCAGAGAAGATGCTGGATACTCTCGGTTTCGTCTTCGTCCCCGCAGCTGCGACAGAAAACCTGTTAGGGTCCATACGGCCGATATAACAGTGTCCCGTTAAGACTCCTGTCAGTAACCTTACCTTGATCTTTTTAAAGTTTAAGAGCTCGGTTGTTCGCTTAGGGTTGTATCTTGGCCATAGTGCTTTTGACACCTCGCAGCCCGATGATGCTGCCCAGTGTCTCTCAGCCGCCGTTCTCATGGAACAATTAAGTTCCGATAGCACGTGCTGAATAGGTCTCTTTATATCGTCCGCTGCGAGAGTTTCTGATGACGCTGTCCCCAGCCGAGCACACTCATCAGCCGCCTCGTTACCTGGTACTCCCATGTGCCCAGGTACCCAGACGAGTCTGATAGAGTGCGGTTGGCATAGGTTCAGTGACATCACTGTGTCTCGGGTTAGTTTACTCTTTATGGTGTTCGATGCGAGTGTTTTTATCGCTGATTGGCTGTCAACGTAGATGGACACGTCCCTCGGGCTCCCGCGCAGTGTCCGTATCAACTTGGTCGCTTGCCAGACAGCGTAAATCTCCGCTTGGAACACACTACACCAGTCAAGAAGACGAAAGGAAAGTTTGGTTGCAAGGTCTTCGGAGAAGACCCCAGATCCAGTGCTTTCTATCATCTTTGATCCGTCTGTGTAGATTGACAACTCATTCTGCCTCAGGGGAGATTCCTGTTGCCAATCGGATCTGTCAGGGAATTCAGCTGTAAACCTGTCATCCCACTTATATTCTGGTACCCAGTAGTCGTTCTCAGCCACAGTCAATTATTCTGTACGTAGAACGACCTGCACCAAGCTTAGGGAGGAACCAGGTCGTCCGCATAAGCAGTCACTCTGCAGCCCTTCAGTTCAGTACTTCAGTTTGAGAAGAAGGTCATTTAGGACAATGTTTCTATGAAACACCCCCCCTTGCGGGGTGCCCCTGGTTGCCCTTCTCCTTATAGTCGAGGCGCAGAGTTGGGCGTTTATAATTCTTTGGCGAAGCATGTTGCTAAGCCATCGAGTGATTGTCGGGTGTGAGCCTATGTTGACAAGTGCTGCCGTTATAGACTCGATCCTGACATTGTTAAAGGCACCCTATGTCGAGAAATGCCGCTAACGTAAACTCCTTCCTTTGCAATGTGCCTTCAATTGTGCAAACCACCTCGTGCAGAGCCGGGTCTACTGAATTACTTTTGAGGTAGGCGTGTTGGGACTTGCTAAATGTGTGAGGTGTTAGCTTACTTCTGAGATGAAGGTCCAGAAGTCTCTCTAGTGTTTTCAATAAAAACAATGAGAGACTTATGGGCCTATAATCTTTTGCTGAGCAGGGGTTTATCTTTCCTGCTTTGGGAATGAATGCCACCCTCACTTCTCTCCAGGTTTTTTTAAAGTATCCCGTAAGAAGATATGCCTTGAAGATTTCTAATAGCCATTGCGACAGATGTGCGCATACCATCTGTAACATGACCGGTCTAATGTCATCCGGTCCTGCTGATTTGTAAGGGTGGAATGACTTGATAGCCCAGATTATCTTCTCAGTGTTGACCATTTCGTCGATTAGAACTTGGCTCTCATGAGACACGTTTCCCCCGGCTCGCCACTGATGTGAGAGGTGGGGATCTCATTCTCGTCTTCAGCTTGTATGCATCCTGGAAAGTGTGCGTTCATGAGGAGTTGCCGAGACTCCTGACTATTTTTAGCGAATGTGTCATCCAGGTTGCAAAGCAGCCCCGGTGTGGATAGATCTTTCGCCAGCAACCTTCGAAGTCCGGACGCTTCAGTGGTGTTGGTTAGTTCCTCGCAAAATTAAGACCATGAGTCACTTTTTGCCCTTCTGATTTTCTTCTTGAAGGTCTTGAAACTGTGATGGTAGGCATTCCAGTCTACCTGGCAGTTTCCGTCTTTAGCTTTATTGTAAAGTCTTCTCGTTTCCTTCCGTATCTGGCCGAGTTCCGGAGTCCACCACTTGTTGCGGTTTGACTTCGGTGGACGGCTGATTGGATAAGATTTTATGAAGGCCTTACATAGAGTATTTGTGACATTTTAGGTCGATTCCTCCAACTTGTCTGGGTTGTCTAGCCTTCCCTCTGGGTGGTTGGGAATAGATTCCATAACAAGCTTTGAGTATTTGAGCCAGTTTGCCATTCGTGGATTCCTGAAGGGCGCCTTTGCCTCTCTGGACCATCCAACTTCGAACACTATCCTGTAATGATCCGAAAAGGAGCATTCCGTGGATACGTGTTAGTCTTCTACGGAGAGGGAGTCGCTGATAGTCGCTAGAGTTAAATCTATAACCTCAGCTCGGTTCTTATTTCGGAAGGTGGGGTGGCTACCCCGATTACACACATTAAGATTGGTGAACATCACGAATTCAAGCAGCGACTCGCCTCTCTCGTTGGTGTCTTTGCTCCCTCAAAGGGAATTGTGGGCATTAGCATCACACCCAAGGATTAGATCTGTGCCCTCTTTCTGCGCATGCTGAATGAGGGCTCGAATACTGCTGAGGCTAGGTTTAGATTGGGTCCGTTCCTACGCTCGCATAGCGCTACCGTAAAGTACCTGTTGCTGTAACTGGAAGAGAAGAGCACATTAAGTCGGGTTCTTACCACGATACAGGTTCTGGACTTACCCACAGTTTTCGGGACAAGGAGATGCTATCCTCGAGCTTCCAAACCACAAACCCTTTCACCTACGATCCAGGGTTCTTTCATGAGAGCCACATCCACCCTCTCCTTGTCCATCCACCGTAGTAGGTCTGTGGTAGGAACCCTCGAGTGGTGCAGATTAATCTGCACTACCCGAATTCTTTCCGGTCGACCTAACAACGAATTCTGCGGTCGAGTGATGGCATCAGCAATCCCCTGGTCAATTAACCCTTCCATGGTAAGCCAGTTATCAAAAGAGAGCTTCCCATCCGGGTTGTTTCTGTCGATTATGGCTACCTGTAGCTCCGGCTTCGTGCTCAAGCTGGCCAGGATGTCCCCTGGACACACCCGCTTGCTCTCCGAAGCCTTTGCTGAGTCGTCTGACCTCTGCCTCTTGCTGACAGTTGGGTTGGCCTTTTTTGGTAGCTTGCTCACCGTTCTCTCCTTTTTAGGAGGTGTGGCTGTTGCAAGCTTACCTGGTGCACGCTTTTTTTCCTTCTAAGGGTGACTTGGGTTTCTTTGGTTCCACCAACTTCGACGTGGAAGGTTTGACTTCCTCCGTCGGGTTGGCTACGGCTTCTGCCTGAAACCCCTTGTCACCCTGGCACCGTGCACTCCTACTCGGTTCAGCGGACTGAGTGTTGCTGGGCACGCCAGCGAGCCTCAAGTACCGCCGCACGTGGTATTCGTGCTTCTTGCGCAGCTTCCTCTCACGCTCGTTCAATGACTCTGGATTGCGGCCTTCCAGTCCCTTAAGGAACTTGAGAGAGCTCTTGTACCCTTAGCGTTGTTTGCGCTTGAGGTTAACGCCTTCCTTGTTGGATGGACCCTGGACTACATCCTCGATAGCGCAAGCGCTAGCTCGGACTCTGTTATCGATGAGCCTGTGAAAACAAACTCCGACTCCGTGGCAGTTAGTTCCAGGTCCACACCCTCCTGTCGATGGAGTTTGTCCACTCCACCGTCGTGACCACTGCCGACACGCAGAGAGGATTTCTCCTCCCCGTGCCCGCCGGTGGTAGCGGTCACACTTCCCACCGACGTTTGGGCTGACATCCCAGCCCGAGTTGACGCCTCTTTACCTTCCTCCATTGCAAATCCAAGGATTCAAGATGCATTTTATACTTGCTGCCAAGTACCTCTGACCATGGTCCTGGACCTCGGCTTTCCAGAATAAATCTAAAACGCTTGAGCCCAGTCCCTTCGCTAGAAACTGCAAGGTCTCATGAGCGAGCAAGTGATGCTGACATCTCTCGGTCGCCCGAGACGATGCAGTATCCATTGCCCAGCCGGCACCCTTGTGGAGGGCTCAGTTAGAGGATTTTTGCCAGCCTCGTATAAGGTATTAGTTTTATTTAAATTTGTAATTATAATTACAAAAAAAAAAACAATTAGTTTAGGCATAACTCCCTAAATTAATTGTTGTTTTGTAATTATAAAAACAAATACAAAGAACAATGTCGCTTTTAAATGGAAGGAGACATTATAAAATCATTAAATTATTGTTTTTTTTTTGTTTGTATAAGTTACTTATTTATATTTAACATAGTCATAACTTATGATGTTCACATAAAAGACAAAGATGTAATAATGGCAATTAATTTGATATTTTTTTAACCGAACCCTAATTACGATCTTTGTCGTCTCCATTGTAGTGCATGTAACAAGCAATAGGAGACGTATCCTACCCTAGAAAGTATATATGTTATTCTTGATCAGCATCAATAGCCGGGTTGATTTGTCCGTGCTAATATGTAGTTCTGCAATTAATAATTGTTTATCTTCCTGTATATATCTTCATTTATTTTGTATTAATCAGCGTTTGTTATTGCTCTAAGCGTTTTTGATCGAGTTGTCTGTATAAATATATAGATTCCATTTTCTGGTTGTCCCCTCATATCTTTAGTCCAAAGTGGTTCTATTATGGATTAATACATTATTTTTATACTCACTACCCATATTCCGACTCTATGAAATATGTGTATATTTTCATCAGCCTCTCTATTCCAAAAACAAGCTAATGCCATTTTAATGTATTTCCAATCTGTGATTAAATACAGTTATAATTGGTATTTCGCGAAATGGCTCCATTGTGGTCGTCTTTGTAATTGCTGCATCGCCGCTTTTACCGTTTGGGCTGTGCGTTAATAGTACAATCACTGATATAATGATTGCGATATACATTAAAAGTATATTGTATGTATGTGGAATGAGAGAGAAGCTACGGCTTAAGGGTGAATATACATATATGTAGACGGGAGAAAAAATAGCAAATTTTTTCGCGCAGGCAACGGATTTTGATTGTAGTGGAGTTGCAGCTCGGATGTCCCTCTTAGATATTAGGTTGTCAAAAAAGTCTTGCGGTATTTTCGCTAGTTGGCGCTGAAAGCGCGTAGTTCTAGTTTTATTCGTCGCATCGGGTCATGCTATACCTTTTTGGAAAGCTCATTTCGCGCGCTAACACGTGATTGATTGTCGTTTCTTTTAAGTCGTTCGTGAGTTATAGCGTCGCAAACATGGAGCGAAATAATGAGAAAATACGGCATATTTTACAGTACTAGTACTACAGTACGCCAATAAAATTTGTGCAGTTTATGGACCCGATACAGTTTCCATTTCTACCGCACAACGATGGTTTCAACGTTTTCGTTCTGGTGTAGAGGTGGTCGAAGATGCGCCACGCTCCGGAAGGCCTGTCATCGAAAATTGCGATAAAATCGCTGAATTGGTCGAAAGAGACCGGCAAAGTAGCAGCCGTAGCATCGGTCAAGAGCTGGCCATGAGTCATCAAACCATTATAAACCATTTGAAGAAGCTTGGAGTCACCAAGAAGCTAGATGTATGGGTGCCACACGAATTAACGCAAAAAAACATTTTTGACCATATCGACGCATGCGAATCGCTTCTGAATCGCAACAAAATCGACCCGTTTTTGAAGCGTATGGTGACTGGCGATGAAAAGTGGGTCACTTACGATAACGTAAGGCGCAAACGGTCGTGGTCGAAAAGCGGTGAAGCGGCCCAGACGGTGGCCAAGCCTGGATTGACGGCGAGGAAGGTTTTTCTGTGTGTATGGTGGGATTGGCAGGGAATAATCCACTATGAGCTGCTCCTCTATGGCCAAACGCTCAATTCAGACCTGGACTGCCAACAACTGGACCGCTTGAAGGCAGCACTCATGCAGAAGAGGCCATCTTTGATCAACAGAGGTCGTCTTCCATCAGGACAACGCCAGGCCGCACACATCTTTAGTGACGCGCCAGAAGCTCCGGGACCTCAGATGGTTCTTTTGCATCCACCGTATAGTCCGGATCTCGCACCAAGTGATTACCACCTGTTTCTGTCCATGGCGAACGCGCTTGGTAGTCTGAAGTTGGCCACAAGAGAGTCCTGTGAAAATTGGCTCTCCATGTTTTTTGAAAATAGGCAAGCAAGCTTCTATGAGAGGGGCATTATGAAGTTGGCATCTCATTTGGAACGCGTCATGGAACAAAACGGCGCATATTTGACTTAAATCGCATTATTGTAACCAATTTTATGAACAATTGAAAATTCAATAAAAATACCGCAAGACTCCTAATATCATAGGATACGATTTGCAGTTCCCTCGTGCTCCTTATGCGGATCGGCATTCCGCTGGGCAAGCTTCGCTGTGGAGTGCAAAATATCTGGCCGAGTAGTCATCGCCAGATACAAAAACGACCCAATCAATGACTGGTACTTTGATTGGTTCACCTTGGTACATCCCTCGTTGTCTCATTTTACTTAATATCCCGCTTCTAATGGAATACTGTTTGGCTTACAGTTTTGCATCGTATACTCATTAAGAAGTGCCTCAATATATTGCTTGTGACTAATTTTGGCGCTTCCAGTATCGCGCTCTATTTCCATACCAAGAAAATGTTTCAGTTTGCCGCCATCAACCACCTCGAACTCTTGTGAGATAAGACGCTTGATCTCGTTAAGATCATCCTTATCTGAGCTTACGACAGTAAGGTCGTCAATGTACACATCAATGATCCCCATTGCTTCTGCAACCTTGCGTACGTCCAAGCATGGCTCACTGGGGCAAGGAGCAAATCCAATCTTTAATAGCACACTATTCAGTTTTTCGTTTCATTCACGTCCACTCTGCTTCAAGCCATATAATGATTTGTGGAGTCTCAGTACGCGTCCAGGAAACTGCTTGTACACGAAACCTTCAGGCTGCGGCATATACACCTCGTCGTGAAGGTCGCTATTGAGATATGCTGATGACAAGTCCATTTGGTGCATGAACATTTTATATTCAATCGCCAGGGCAATCACTAACCTTATTGTTGAGTACCTCGCAACGTTAGAAAAAGTTTCGAAATAATTAATTCCAAGACGCTGGGAGCACCCATTCGCAACGAGTCGAGATTTGAATTTTTCGACTTTGCCAAACTTATCCCGCTTCACGGCTAACACCCATTTGGCCAATGGGTTTCTTGCCTTCTGGTAAATCGACCAACGACCAGGTTTTGTTGGCCCGCAAGCTGTTTATCTCCTTCTGAAGGGATGCCATCCATTTATCTCCGTGATCAGAGTTGAGCGCCTAATTGTAACTATACGGAACAGCAATATCATCAGTCGTCATGATATTAAGCATATTAAACTGCTTAAGTGGGCTTCCTGGATTGCCCGTGCTCCTTCTTCAGTCTCTTGCTGATTATCGGAAGCCACGGTGTCGTAATTTTCGTCGATCACTATTTCATCTGGACTTTCATCGACCACCAGATCGTCGCTACGCATTTCAGGACACTCATCCAGAATCTCACAGTCTTCATTGAGCTGTATGAGTTGTCACTGTGATTCCTCTGTGGAGTTTTCACTCTTGTCTCCCACGAAGTTGTATTCCATAAACACGACGTCGCGAGCTGTTATAATCTTTCGTTTTTCAGAATTATACAGCCTGTATGCCTTCGTCAATTCTGAGTAGCCGACCAGCTGCGCGCCATCTCGACCAGCGTTCTGTGCGCGCGTTCTGATACACCATTCTGTTGCGGTGTATGCGGTAATGTCAGTTGTCTCTTGATCCCGTTGCTTACCATAAATTTTTCAAAGGCGCCGCTCACGTATTTAGTTTCTTACCAGTCTGTTTTTCACTGTAAGACATGAAGTCTTGAAATTCTTCGTAAATTTCATCACGCGACTTCAAAAAATACACGAACACGTATCTGGACTTGTCGTCAATGAATGTCGCAAAATATCGTGCTCCCCTAATTGATTCTTTATTCATTGGTCCGCAAATATCAGTATGCACTAAACCCAGAACTTCTTTCGCCCGATTTTCGCTTGCTTTTGGAAATTTCTTTACAGAAATCTTACACTTCGCGCAAGTCTCACACACAACGCCACTTTAAAGGTTCGCTTCCATACCGATTATCATATTTTCCTTGACCATTTTGTCAAGACTGCCGTAATTCAGGTGACCGTATCTATTATGCCATAATTGCGACGGACTCACTTGTGCATTAAAACACATGATCTCTCAAACTCAAATAAATTTAGGCATCGCTTTGCTACTAAGATCACTGTCCCTTCGCACTATGGTCCAGACGACCACTTTTTGTGCCATAAAGTCCATTTACAAAAGTTAAAATATTACCGCAATTTTGATGGCGTTGCAGAAATTCGCATAGATGGCGCCCTCTTTCGCGAAAACAGCTGTTTATTTGCAAAAGCTAGTGCAGATTGCATTGCAATTTTTAATTTCAAAATAATTAAAAAAAAACAACCAAGAAAGCTACAGTCGAGAGTGCTCGACCGTATGATACCCGCAACCCATTTCAAGAGAAAACAAAAAACTTAAGTGATATTTTAACAAAAAGTATACCAAAGAATATACTAAAACTTCTATTTTTTTTTTGCGTATATTTGAAAAAAATCCATAACGTACTGACATGGTCACACTGACAACTAAACAAACAAAGCGCGAGCAGCTGCAAGTGAATTTTGCATATAAAATTGACCAAATCAACCAAATTCACAGGAGTCATTGAGACTATAATTATTATTAAGCATACCAAAATTCAATGCCCTAGGTCCATTTCCAGTTTTGGGGGGTGGAAAGGGGCGCAGCAAAAATCTAAAACACACTTGATCCGCGTAAGACCTACACGAAATTTGATATCTCTAGGTCATTTACACACTTATAACGTCCATATGCATTGGGCATAACTATTTTGATAAATAATTTAACGAATAACTTTTGTTCTACTTATCCGATTTGTACCAAAATTACGGGGTATAGTAAGAGTGTTAAGTGCAGATGGGTTACCAAATTACACGTCATTACACAAAGAACTTTTGGAGTTATACAATTTACATAAAAAAAAACTTGACTTGTTCTAGATTTATGCATATTGTTGGCTACCCTATGGGTAGCGGGTATAAAAGCGAATTCTGATTCAATTTGAATGATGGGTTCTAATTAGTGGGGTTTGTACTACGTGCTTCGTGAAGTGAAATGAATCTAGTCATTGTAATGTCTTTGTAATTTAATTTTAAAGTGAGTCGTCCAACATGTGCGTTTTAGTAAAGAAATCTCATATTTGAAAAGGCGTACAAAATGAGTCCAACCTAGTCCAATGTATATCAATAACTTTTGTTCTACTTATCCGATTTGTACCAAAATTACAGGGTATATTAAGAGTGTCAAGCGCAGATGGGCTACCAAATAACACACCATTACACAAAGAACTTTTGGAGTTATACGCAATTTACTTAAAAAAAAATTTGACTTTTTCTAGATTATTGCTTATTGTGTGCGAGGGGGGCGTGGCATCCAATTTTTGAAATAAACTTGATCTGCGTAGGGTATGAAGGAAACTTTTTGCAAAATTTGGTGTCTCTATGTCTTATAGTCTATGAGATCCAGGTGTTCATACGGACAGACAGACGGACAGACGGACATGGCTATATCATCCCGGCTGTTGACGCTGATCAAGAATATATATACTTTATGGGGTCGGAGATGCCTCCTTCTGCCTGTTACATACATTTTCTGTTGGCACTAAGTCATAATACCCTTCTACCCTATGGGTAGCGGGTATAACAAGTAAGAAAGCTACAGTCGAGAGTGCTCGACCGTATGATACCCGCAACCCATTTCGAGACAATACAAAAAGCTTAAATGATATTTCAACAAAAAATATACCACAGAATATACTGAAATACATATTTTTTTTTAAATCCATTAAATACCGACATGGTCACTCTGTCAATTAAGCAAACAAAGCGCGAGCAGCTGCAAGTGAATTTTGCATATAAAATTGATTCTTTAAAAACTTCCTCGTTTATTAGTCGATCTCAACCAAATTCACAGGAGTCATTCAGACTATCATTGTTATTATGCATACCGAAATTCAATGCTCAATGTCTATTATTACAGTTTTTGGAAGCGGAAAGGGAGTGTCAAAAATATAAAACAAACTTTATCTGCGTAAGACCTACACGAATACTGTCACCAAATTTGATATCTCTAGGTCATTCACACACTTAAAACGTCCATATGCATTGGGCACAAAAATTTTGATAAATAATTTAACGAATAACTTTTGTTCTACTAATCCGATTTGTACAAAAATTACAGGTTATATTGAGAGTGTCAGGCGCAGATGGGTTACCAAATTACACATCATTACACACAGAATTTTTGGAGTTATACGCGATTTAGATGAAAAAACTTGGCTTTTTCTAGATTAATCCTTATTGTGGGCGAAGGGGGCGTGGCATTCCACTTTTGAAATAAACTTGATCTGCGTAGGGTATGAAGGAACCTTTCTGTCAAATTTGATGTCTCTATGTCTTATAGTCTCTGGGATCCAGGTGTTCATACAGACAGGCAGACGGGCAGATAAACAGACGGTCATTGTTATGTCGTCTCGGCTGTTAACACTGATCAAGAATATGTATACTTTATGTGGTCGGAGATGCCTCCTTCTGCCTTTTACATACATTTTCTGTTGGCACTAAGTTATAATACCCATGGGGTAGCGGGTATAAAAATTCAAAATTATTCGTTTTTAGAACTTAATTGTTTTATTTGTGAACCTAAAGAAAACTAAAAAAAAAACGTATGACTTTTTAAACAAAAAATACGACATTTTTGGAAAAAAAAATATTATATTATATATATATAGCTTGTGGCAACGGACAATCGCGAACATAAAGCGAAAATATATATTATTTAATTTTAAAATTACATCATTACACACTAGACAGATGAGTTAATATCAAGTTTCTAAGAGTGGAAAACGAAGAAACATTATTTATTATAGAATAGTACTCGTTATAGTTAGAACATAAAATACGGAAAGGATTATGTAAAGCATAGTTTTCACTACAAAGTGGAAGGGAAAGGTCCTTGTATTTCTGATCGGAACCTTAAAATTAATTTGGCTAATCAGTTCGGATGAATCGATCTCACCATTAATGAGCTTATGCAAAAAAATAACACCAAGCATGGTTCTACATTCAGAAAGTGAAGGAAGATTGATAAGTAAAAGTCTACTACGATAGGAAGGTAAAGGAGTGTTAGCACTATTCAAGAATAGGTCGAACAAGAGAAGTATAAAGAGTTTTAGTGTTGTAGGGATCATTAAATTCTTTCGTCCAACACTTAATGAAACCAAGGACACCTATTGCACGTTTAGTTATATCCAAGATGTGTTTGTCAAATTTAAGTTTGGGATCGAGCAGAATACCCAGATCTTTAACAGACTTAATGCGCTCAAGAGGTTTTGCATGTAGAAAATAAGTATTGTTAAAGGGCAAACGCCTGTAAAAAGACATTACGTTACATTTATTGCAATTAAGATTTAAAAGGTTTATTTAACACCAAGATTGGAAACTATCAAGATCAGCTTGCAGCATTTGACCAGATTGACAATCAACTGACGTTAAACAAAGCTTGACATCAACGGCATACATTAACACACGAGAAAATTTAATAACGGATGGAAGATCATTAATAAACAATGTAAATAACAAAGGGCCAAGGTGACTCCCTTGAGGTACACCGGAAGTGACCCGAACAGACTTGGAGACTAAGCCGTTAAAATACACTTTTTGGGTTCTGAGATTTAAATAGCTAGATATCCAGATAATTAAGATATTTTGAAATCCCAAGAGATAAAGCTTATGTAGTAATAGTGAGTGATTAACTGAGTCAAAAGCTATACTGAAATCAGTATAAATAACGTCAGTTTGCATTTTGTTTTGGAAACCATCAATTACCAAAGAAGTGAACTCCAGTAAGTTAGTGGTAGTAGATCCATATTTCATAAACCCATGCTGGCATGGTGATATAATAAATCTACAATAATGTTGTAACTGTGAGGTTATTAATTTCTCAAACACTTTCGGAATAGCAGACAACTTTGATATTCCTCTATAATTCTCGGCATTCGATTTGTTTCCTTTTTTATGGAAAGGAATAATAAAAGATTCCTTCCAATAGTTTGGAAAAGAACATAACTCCATTGACAAATTAAAAAGAATGTATAAAGGAATTAATAGAGCCTCAGCACAATGCCTAAGCACACATGCTGGAACTACATCTGGCCCTGGTGAAACTACAGGCTTTAGAATCTTTAAATTATTTAATAGTGAACTTTTAGTAATTAATGGTTCTAAAATGAAATTTGCGTCATTTATCTGATACGGATAAGGCAAAACCAATCAATCATTTTGAGATCTATATGTAGTTTAAAAAAAATTAGCAAATAAATCAGCAACCAGGGGATTGCTGATGCCATCACTCGACTGCAGAATCCGTTTGTTTGGCGGCATCAACTGGTACAAGGGTGTCAAAGTGGTGGCATGTGCCAACGAGGAATCCTTGCGATTCCTCAAAGACACATTGCTGAAGCTGGAAGCACCGTAGCCAGGAGCAATGATTGATCTAGATCGCATCCGGGAGGATCGAAACAACCTTATACTGATCAAAAGCCAGCATGAGCACTGTCACACAGCGGACTGGACGATGAAGAGAGGTCTCGCCCGGGACAAAGGAAACGGCAAAGATCTCTGGATCAGCATTCCAGAGTCCAGAGTCCAAAAGCCAACTCCTTCGTAAGCAAGGCCGACTGAAGATGGGAATGGGTTGCGTTCCGGCAATCGTTCTTTGAGGCGCTGGGCGCGGAGATGCTAGGTCAACCGGAGAGAATTCGGGTAGTGCAAATTAATCTGCAGATGGTCCAGAGAAGCAAAGGCGCCCTTCAGGAATCCACGAAAAGTAAACTAGGTCAAATATTTAAAACTTGTCAGGGAATCTATTCCTCACCACCCAGTGGGAAGGCTAGACAACCCAGGTAAGTTGGGGGAATCGACCCAAAATGTCACAGACACTCTATGTAAGGCCTTCATCAAATCCTGTCTAATCAGTCAAACCGAAACAAGTGGTGGACTCTGGAACTCGGTCAGATACGGAAGGAAACGAGAAGATATTACAATAGAGCTATAGACGGAAACTCACAGTTTCGAGACCTTCAAGAGGGAAGTTAAACGGGTAAAAACAGATTCATGGCCTAAATTTTGCGAGGAACTAACCAACGCCACTTAAGCGTCCAGACTTCGAAGGTTGCTGGCGAAAGATCTAGCCACACCGGGGCTGCTTTGCAACCTGGGTGGCACATTCGCGGACAGTCAGAAATCTCTACAACTCCTCATGAACGCACACTTTCCAGGCTGGTTACAAGCTGAAGACGAGAATGGGATCCTCACCTCTCACATCAGTGGCGAGCCGGAGGGAAACGTGTCTCATGAGAGCCAAGTCCTAATCGACGACATTGTCAACACTGAAAAGTCGTTCCACCCCTACAAATCAGCAGGACCGGATGACATTAGACCGGTCATGTTACAGATGGTATGCGTACATCTGTCGCAATGGCTGTTAGAGATCTTCAGGGAATATCTCCTTACGGGATACATTCAAAAAACCTGGAGAGAAGTGAGGGTGGCATTCATTCCCAAAGCAGGAAAGATAAACCACTGCTCAGCAAAAGATTATAGGCCCATAAGTCTCTCATCGTTTTTATTGAAAACACTAGAGAGACTTCTGGACCTTCATCTCAGAAGTAAGCTAACACCTCACACATTTAGCAAGTCCCAACACGTCTACCTCAAAGGTAGATCAGTCGAGACGGCTCTGGAAGAGGTGGTTTGCATAATTGAAGGCACACTGCAAAGGAAGGAGTTTACGTTAGCGGCATTTCTCGACATAGAGGGTGCCTTTAATAATGTCAAGATCGAGTCTACAACGGCAGCACTTGTCAACATAGGCTCACACCCGACAATCACTCGATGGCTTAGCAACATGCTTCGCCAAAGAATGATAAACGCCCCACTTTGTGCTTCAAATATCAAGAGAGGGACAACCAGGGGCACCCCGCAAGGGGGTGTGATATCCCCCTTGTTATGGAACATTGTCCTAAATGACCTTCTTCTCAAACTGAAGTATAGGGGCTACAGAGTGACTGCTTATACGGATGACCTGGTTTTAATGGTAACTGGCAGTTTGCTGCCAACAGTCAGTGAGCTGCTGAATGCCGCATTGAGCGAAACTCTGCGATGGGCACAATACAACGGTCTTGGGCCCAATCCACAAAAGACCGAACTAGTTCTGTTCACGCGAAGATATAAGATACCGAGCTTCAAGCTTCCGACACTGGGAGGTACAGAGCTCAAGCGATCAAAGGAGGCAAAATACCTTGGTGTAATCCTGGATTCCAAACTGTCCTGGAGGAGTAACTCGGAGGAAAGGATGAAAAATGCGTTACAAGCCTTCTTTGTGTGCAAAAAGACTTTTGGTAAAGGATGGGGATTGCAACCGTTCATCCTTCACTGGTTCTACACTGCAATTGTCAGACCTATACTGACGTATGGGGCTCTTGTACGGTGGGAGGCGGGAGACACCGACTCCTATCTAAACAATCTCCGCAAGGTTCAGACTAGCATGCTTGGGAATAACAGGATGTATTCGTTATACCCCCCAAGCAGCACTGGATGTAATATTAAGTCTGGAACCCATCGGAGTCTTCCTCAAGTACGTGGCAGCAGCTTCACGCCCAGTGCCTCCTTAAGCCTGGTGCAGGTCACAACTCCATTTTACGTATAGTAGAACGACTACTGGGTACCAGAATATAAGTGGGATGACAGGTTTACAGCTGAATTCCCTGACAGATCTGATTGGCAACAAGAATCTTCTTTAAGGCAGAATGAGTTATCAATCTACACAGACGGATCAAAGACGACAGAAGGCACTGGATCGGGGGTCTTCTCCGAAGACCTTGCAACCAAGCTTTCTTTTCGTCTTTCTGACTGGTGTAGTGTGTTCCAAGCGGAGATCTACGCTATTTGGCAAGCGATCAAGTTGATACGGACACTGGGCGGAAGCTCGAGGGACGTGTCCATCTACGTTGACAGCACTCTCAACGAACACCATTAAGAGTAAACTAACCCGAGACATAGTAATGTCCCTAAACCTATGCCAACCACACTCTATCAGACTTGTCTGGGTACGTGGGCACATTGGAGTAACAGGTAACAAGGCGGCTGATGAGTATGCTCGACTGGGGTCAGCGTCATCAAGAGACCTATTCAGCACGTACTATTGGAACTTAATCGTTCCATGAGAACGGCGGCTGAGAGACACTGGGCAGCATCATCGGGCTGCGAAGTGTCAAAAGCACTATGGCCAAGATCCAACCCTAAGCAAACAACCGAGCTCTTAAACTTTACAAAGAATAAGATAAGGTTACTGACAGGAGTCTTAACGGGACACTGTTACATCGGCCGTATGGTCCAACGGTACGGTGGATGCACAGGACCTCTGTCGCAGATGCGGGGATGAAGAGGAACCTGAGAGTGTCCAGCATCTTCTCTGCGACTGCCCTGCACTTCTTAGAAAGAGGACCCAATTTCTGGGAAAGCCTTTATTCGTTGAACTGGGCAGTCTTGGGAATATTCGGCTAGAGAACTTGGCGCTTTTCCTGTACTCTACTGGTTTGTTCCAGAGTCTACCGCAGCCCAGCAGGACTGGCCAGTAGCACACAGACATAATTAAACAATCAGAATTTTCCTCTAACATCCCACAAACCCTCCCAAGTATAAGGGTATACTCCTACAGTTCATTCACATCAGATATCACAATGGACCATATGGTCTCCGGGTGCTCTCGACTCCGGTCGAGCCGTCTGTTCAACCTAACCTAACCTAAGACCATGTCGGTATGTTAAGTATTTTTTTGCATATAAAATTGATTGAATGATAACTTCCTTATTTTTCATTCGATCTCATCCAAATTCACAGGAGTCATTGAAACTATCATTATTATTATGCATACCCAAAACTCTCTAGCTGGCAAAAATTCATAACACCGACATGGTCACGCTGTCAACTAAACAAAAAAACCACAAGTGAATTTTGCCTTTAAAATTTATTGTTTGACAACTTCCTTGTTTTTCATTTGATCTCAACCTAGGTCCGTTATTACGGCTTTTCCATTTTTTGGGGGCGGAAAGGGGCGTGGCAAAAATCTAAAATAAACTTGATCTGCGTAAGACCTACACGAACACTGTCACCAAATTTAATATCTCTAGGTCATTCACACATTTAAAACTATAACAAAAAACTTTTGTTCTACTTTTCCGATTTACCAAAATTACAGAATATATTAAGAATTTAAGCACAGATGGCCTCCCAAATTACACAACATTACACGAAGAACTTTTGGAGTTGTACGCGATTTACAAAAAAACTTGACTTTTTCTAGATTTATGCATATTGTGGGAAGGCATCCAACTTTTGAAATAAACTGGATCTGCCTAAGGAATGCAGGAACCTATGTAACAAATTAAGAATCAATTCTATATGCAAAATTCACTTGCAGCTGCGGTGTTATGGATTTTTACCAGCTGGTTTCAAATATATACAAAACAACAAGTTTTTATATATATATTTGGTATATTTTTTGTTAAAATATAATTTAAGTTTTTTGTTTTCTCTCGAAATGGGTTGCGGGTATCATACTGTCGAGCACTCTGGACTGTAGCTTTCTTACTTATATTCTATTAACCATGGCCCAATTTTTGAATGCAATCAGATGTGGGCATGCTCGCAGACCGTCGTTCATCCATAGCAATGCCAATACATCGGAAATGATGATGATTCCGTCGTCATCCCATGTAATGGCATCCAAACTATATTGCTATCCAATTGCAGCACATGATTCTTTTGTGATACTCGATGCGGTCATGCTTAACTGTAGGAAATGTAATTATAAAATTAGTTATGTTTGTGAGATATTTGTGAGCTTCTCACGCTAAACGGACTTCAAGTTTTCGTGTTCTAAAATATTTGATTGAAAATGTTTATTTCAAAAGTTGGATGCCATCCCCCTTCGCCCACAATAAGCATTAATCTAGAAAAAGTCAAGTTTTTTTTATGTAAATTGCGTATAACTCCAAAAGTTCTTAGTGTAATGATGTGTAACCCATCTGCGCTTGACACTCTTAATATACCCTGTAATTTTGGTAAAAATCGGATAAGTAGAACAAAAGTTATTCGTTAAATTATTTATCAAAATTAATGTGCACAATGCATATGGACGTTTTAATTGTGTGAATGACCGAGATATCAAATTTGGTGACAGTATTCGTGTAGGTCTTATGCAGATCAAGTTTGTTTTAGATTTTTGCCACGTCTCTTTCCGCCCCCAAAAACTGTAAAAGTTGAGATCGAATGAAAAACAAGAAAGTTATTAATGAATCAATTTTATATGCAAAATTTACTTGCAGCGGCTCGCGCTTTGTTGGTTTAGTTGACAGAGTGACCATGTCGGTATTTAATGGATTTACCAAAAAAAATTTATATAAAAAGAAAACAAATTTCAGTATATTCTGTGGTATATTTTTTGTTAAAATATTTAAGCTATTTGTATTCTCCCGAAATGGGTTGCGGGTATCATACGGTCGAGCACTCTCGACTGTAGCTTTCTTACTTGTTTTCTGTTGGCACTAAGTTATAATATTCTTCTACCCTATGGGTAGCGGGTATAAAAACCGAACTCCGGTTGGGCTTTTACCAAATGTACCTGTACAGTCTCAATCTCAAACTTCTTCTTCTTCTTCACCTTCAAAAAACAAATTTCATAATTTCTTATAACCTATAAAAATGTGCGTGGTTTGCGTAGTAAAATAAGTTAGCTATACGTCGACAGTTTCACTTTTTCTACTGATGTAGTTGTGTTTTCGGAAACCTGGTTAAGTTTGGATATTTCTGATTCCGAACTCTTTTCGTCACCCCCTGAAGAGGGGGTGGTGTTCGATTTACAAGTAGACTCCAACTTCTCATCGGAGCCATTTCATTATAATAATCCTAATAATATAGAGTTTCTATCTGTAAAGGTAAATTTTTATGGTGTAAGTTATCCGACAAAAATCATATTGTTGTATAGAATTACATTACTCGCTATCGGGTTAGCTTCTCTGAAAACCTAAGAAAGTTTTTCAATTTTGTAAACACTAAGCGTAAGTCTTCCTCTTATCCTCCTTGTCTATCTTACGAAAATTCGAAAGCAAATTCTGGTCAGGCGATCGCTGATCTATTTGCTTCTTTTTTTCAAACTACTTAATCTGCTTCTTCCTACTCTGACGCGACCTATCCTTACAGGCCGTCTCGGTCGAATTGTATCTTCAGTCCCTTAATGAGTGAGGAGTCAAATGGTTAAGCCGGTGTTTTCGCTCGGTCCGGATGGAGTTTCTGGCTGTGTACTTCGGTACGGATCCGAGGCTTTATGCAGACCGTTGCTGAAATTATTTGATTTATCGCTTGAGTCATCGACTTTTCCCTCTTTATGGAAGGAGTCTTTAATTATTCCTCTCCATAAGAAGTGAAGTAAGTCTGACGCCAAAAACAATAGAGGGATGTGTAAATTGTCTGCTATACCAAAAGTTTTTAAGAAGATATTAACAAGTCATTTACAACATTTATGTAATTCTATTATTTCTCCCTACCAGCACGAATTTGTGAAACATAGATTCACTGTTACTAATCTTCTTGACCTTTCTTCGTTCGGGTTTCCCTATAAACGAACAAACTGACGTCATCTATACCGATTTTAGTTAAGCCTTTGACTAAGTAAATCATTCTCTTTTATTATACAAGCTTGACTTAATTGGATTTCCCAATAATTTGATTTGCTGGATTTTAAGCTATCTAAGCCAGAGAACACAAAAAGTTTATTTTAATAATTTTCTTTATAATACATTCCGAGTTACCGAGTTCCACAGGGTAACCATCTCAGTCCCTTACTTTTCACATTGTTCATAAATGATCTACCTACTGTTTTGACGCAATATCGCGTACTAATGTATGCAGATGATGTTAAAATGTGCCTGCAGTACAGGGATTGGCCATGCCATATCAAGTTGCTGAGAGATCTTGACTCTTTTCAGTCATGGTGCAAAGTGAACTTGTTAAATCCATCTATAGAGTTAATCCACATTTGACCTCTTACTTACAGAACGGTAACGATCTAAAAAGAATTACTGCTGTTGATAATCTAGGTATTTTCTTATATCATAAACTTAAATTTTCTGACCACATTTCTAGAACGGTCAATAAAGCTATGTCTGTACTCGGTTTCATTAAGAGGTGGTCAAAGGAATTTCATGACCCTTACATTACTAAGACCCTTTATACTTCACTTGTTCGTCCGCTTCTGGAATGTGGTTCGTGCGTATGGTCTCCACGGTATTCTGTGCACTAGGATCGCATTGAATCTGTTCAAAAACAATTCCTCTTATTTACTTTGCATGGCTTGAACTGGAATGATGAAGTGAGAATGTCGTCATATAGTAGTAGACTTAATTTAATAAACCTACATTCTTTAGCTTGGCATTTTATTTATTTTTAATCTTATTAATGGATATATTGATTCTACAGAATTAATATCGCGACTAACCTTTTCCGTTCCATCTAGACTAACCCGTAGTTACATTCCGCTTGCTCTCTCCCTATGTATGTATATCTAATTTTGCATCGCATGACATTTTTAGAGTTTTATGTTATAACAATAATATATTTTATATGCTGCTTTTAATATTAAAACTTTACTACTAACCTATTTAACAAATAATTAGACTGAATTTAGCTTATGGTAATAAATTAAATTTTTTTCATTCCACCCATTTCTTTTTTATGTCCAATCCTGTTATTCTATTTTATGCTATCCGTGTTTTTTTTTTTTTGCAAGCCCGAATCTATTCTGTCCGAACACGAATGGTGTCGTTCGTCCTGCGACAGCGCCTCTCGGTCGGTTGGTGGGAGGAGGGTTTATTGGGATCCACGCTTAACAAGCATTGGCTTGGTATCGCTTGGGCCACTTGAATGTGCATACTAACATATGTACGTCAACGTCAGAAAGAAACAATTTTTTTTTTTTGATAACGTATTACATTATATATATGTTTTTGAACCTAATCCTATTATTTTTAATTTCTAGCTCAAAAACAAAAATGGGTAATTAATTACAATTTCAAACAGTAATTAATGATAAATAGAAAAAAGTATTTTGGGAAATGGCTTTACCGTTTGGGTTGTGCGTTGATTGTACTATAGCTCTGTCAGTGTCTACGAACTATTTTATATGTATATGTGTACAAGATTAATATTTGAATATTGCTTATTTTTTCTTTTGAATAATATTTGATTTTGGTTGGTGTATCCCAAAAGTGAGTGTTTCCACGCCTTTATATTTTTAATGTAAAATTTGTTTAATGTAATGTATAATATATGTACATACATATATGTTATAATATATGTACATACATGCATATGTATGTACCTGTTAGAAAAAATAATAAAATTTAAGATAACTCCAACTAGTAAGGTGCAATGTTGCTAATCGAAAAATCAATAAATGTTGGTCAAACTTTTAATTAAATTAAAAAAATCGTAACTGCAGTTGATTATTTACAAAAAATAATGTTTTTCATTTAATTGTGATTGGTAAAATGGTACATTGCGTATTATGTTCAATTTCATGGACCAACATATTTGGGAATGTTGAAATGGATATATTTTTGTAGCATTTTATTTATCGATAAAAATAGGATAATGGCTACACATTTCAAAACTGTGGTTTATAAGAAACGTACAATGCCTGAGGCGAATTTACTTTTCGATTTAGTCGTTAGTGATTTAAAAAAAATGGGAATTAAACACAAAGACAAGAAACCCAAAATAATGAAGGTAAATGAATGTTTAATTTAACTTGAACATAATACGAAATGATAACTTTTACTCATTTTAATGCCAGTTTTCTGTAGGGCATAGATTGTTTCGACAAGAATTGCAATACTTAAAATTAGCAGATGCATTTCTTGACAATGGAGCAGTGGTGCAGATACCCCAATTTGTAGTCGAATCATGCAGCTATATATTAGAGCATTGCGAAACTGAGGGCATATTCCGAAGGGCGGGTTCAGCGGCAAAGCAGCGGGAGATTCGTGTAAGTTTCCCAGCAACAATAATAATTTACCGTAAATTGTTTATTATCATTTTGTGCTTTGTATAACAGAAATGTCTTGAAGCTGGAAATGCTCTAGGAAAATGTCACCGCGTATTAGATGTTGCTAATATAGTGAGTTATTTCTTTCGAGAGCTGCCTGAACCACTTATTCCATCGTATTTACACGAAACTCTAATAAAATGTCTCTTAACAGCAACTGCTGAAACAAATACAATTCATTCAATACAGTTGACGTGCTTGTTAATGCCCTTGCTGACAGTTCAAACTTTGGCGTATTTCATGCAATTTCTAAACACTATAACAAGACATGTCACCTCCAACAAAATGAATGCTCAAAACTTAGCAACTGTAATTGCCCCTAGTATCATGCCATACCGTGATATCAATAGTGTTCGCTTCAAGAATCACATTAAAATAGTTGAACTCCTTATCAACAATGCCAGCGTTATTGGAACCATCCCAGTGCGCATTAGAGAGAAACTACTAGGTTACACCAAATCGGCCAACTCATTAGACACGAGCTCTATACAGACAACAAAAAGGCATGAATGCAGTCGCAGTCTTCCCCATACTGTCCAAAAGCATCGGAGAAGTCGTAAGTACATGTTTTTCGTAAGTATTTAAAAATTAACAGTGCTCTGATCAGAACACCAAATGTACATATTCTCAAACCAAATGTACATATTCTCAAACAGTGGTAATTAATAATTATCTAATAGATTCATTAGAAATATTGTATAGCAATAAATTAAACAAATTTATTTATTATGTTTTTACTCATAATGGAATAATTTGTGTATAAAAGCACGATAATATGTTAAATACACAAATTTTTGGTCGAAAATATATAATATGTAGGTTTATTATAATAAATTCTTAACATTCTACTAACTGGTTCTAAACCATTCTTGTTATTTAATTTAAAATTTGTTTTATCAATAAATCCATTTTTGGTTACAAGTTATACCAGGCTCTTCTAAATCTAAGCTTAGTTGAACTAGGAAACATTAATGTCCTATATTGAAAAAAAAAAAACAAATCTAAAAGCGATGTCCTCAACGTGTAAAAAGGATCATCAAGTTTAAAGTCTTGCAAGTGGGCTAATTGTTTAAAAATTGATTTATATGACGGCTAAATGTACTTTACTATAATTTACTGACTTGAAGACCCAGATTAAATGGTAGGGACCGCAATTGTTCACAACATTGATTACGAGAGTTAATCAAGCGTTGGAAGGTTTTTCTTAAAATGCCAACTCTAATACACTGCCGTGCACTTGAATAGGGACAATAATTTATGTATGTTTCATTACATTTTTATCGTTATCTACTATAGCTATTGGCATGTGCTTTACTGTTTCATGAAGAAGAGAACATAGGCAAACTATAAAAATAAAAGAAAGATAGCGACAATTTACCGTTATAATTTTTTTTTCGATTTTGCTTTGACCATTCCACTATGGTCCAGATTCCGTTTTTTTTGGCATAAAGTCGAAAAATTGAGCTACATGGTTCAAACTTCGCAAATTTTATTGTTATAGCATTAATAATTTGTATAAAAAAAAATTGGGCCCGTGCGACCACGCCCCCGCTTGCCGCCTCTGCAAACAGATGATCCAAGAGGTTTTGTAATGAAACTTGGGCGGCCGTTTCCGTAACATTTATATCTATAGGACGACATTGTAATTTAGATTCCATTATTAGACTATAGGTTAGATACATGTCACTGATAAGTCTAGTGTTCATGTATTGCTGTTTTCGTAGAGAATTGTCCAGGAGGTAAGCCAAAGCTTCATCGGGTGTAAGTGGAATGGGTTTTTGTAAATCAAACTGCTTTCTCGATTCAGTTGAGTATTCGGGTGTTGTTATGGTTTTTTTAAGAACAAAAGCCGTGTCCTTCTTGTTTTGTTTCTTCGCAGAGACTGCTGCAGTATGTGCAAGAAGATATGTGTCACAATTGTTTTCATTTGCGAGCTCAGATGCCAATTTCCTTTTTAACCTTGAACCCGCATTCGTGTAAGATAAGGTTGGACGTCCCATTTGCTGTGGTGTTTTGCAGGTTTCATCAATTGTAATTGATATTTTAGACGCCAACCATACATTATGCTTAGACATGAACCGTTCAAGCATGTAGTTACATTTAGTTAGATGTTTGCGAATGTAACTATGAAAATTACAGATTTTTTTGTCTATTTCCTTTATTTTCTCGGATTCCACAGTGTTTTTTTTAATTTTGGTGTATATCCACTCCGATACACATTGAATTTTTCGATTGTTGCTGCGCCATATTTCGAAAAGTTCACTGTGACTAAACTCAAACGTGCCTATATATTACCAAAATGTGAGAAAAGGGGGACGAACGGGGATGAGTTTTTGGTTTGCGGTTAAAGACAACACTCACAAGTACAATCTGGACCAATTAGTTGCTTTCAGCATGGAACAGCTTATTAGTTATATTCCACGAAACACGAAGAACGCATGTTAGTTTTCTACAAAAATACAACTAAATTGGACATTACACAACACTAAATCCCTAGAACTACACATAAAATATTGATATACATTAATTAGCGCATACCTCCAAGATTACTATCCATAATTTAGTTTAATTTTGCGGACCAATTTAACGCGTGTGACACAACATGAAGCAACTAAATATTTTGGCGCACATTTCAATTCGGAAATTAGCTGATCGCAAGCATACTTTTCAAATCTCTCAAAAGGCTTTGGTGGCGCTTTTAAAGTTTTTAATTAACATTTTTATAATGTATGATGAATTTACTTTAAGATTCAAATAAGAAAACAACGATATATTAACATAGAAAAATCGACTTTATGCCAAAAAAAACGGAATCTGGACCATAGTGCATTCCTAGAATGCTGTAACTTTTTTGCATGCACTTGAATAGGGACAGACGTGATTTCTTCATTCTGAGCAAAATTCCATACGATAAAGTTTATTATTTGTCAACTTACACACCTTTTAAATATAAATAAAACACAATGGGCCGAAGCAAAGCCATAACTGCTGTTGACAGATGATATAGCCATGTCCGTCTGTTCATCTGTCTGTCTGTATGATACCCTAGATCTCAGAGACTATAAGAGCTAGAGTAATTTTTTTTTTTAAATAGTTATGCTTGCACGCAGTTCTAGTTCAAGTATTTTGTATTCTCTCCAAATGGGTAACGGGTATATCACAGTCGATCACACTCGATTGTAGCTTTCTTACTTGTTTTATGTGCAATACCGTATTTTTTGATTAAGATATTAATATATATGTACCATTTTTCTTTTTTTTAGATGTTTTCAGTATGTTAAAGACAAAGGTTGGTTTAACTATGAATGGATCCGAAAATGGGTCTCCTGCAAAGCAAAGTGATAATTCCAATACTCTAGTATCAGAGCTCGACATTAAAATATTTAAGGATTCACGGTGTGCATCCGATATAATTGTAAAATCGCAAACATATGCTGAGCCATTTAACGCTTTTCGTTCTAACAAAAAGTAAGTGATTTTATAGTATCACTTTATTTAAACGCTTATCTATCAAATAAAAATAGTATAAAATTGGTCAATGACTGAAAGTGATTATACCCGCTACCCATAGGGTTGAACAGTATTCGTGTAGGTCTTACGCAGATCAAGTTTGTTTTAGATTTTCGGCCCTATCCTATATGGAAAAACCATATTTTGGAATTCATACGCTCTAGAATCTTACGCTGTATGGTTTTTTTTTTATTTTCCGCAGCCGGAGCTGTTCGATAAGAAACAATCTCGCTAAAGGCATTTTTATTAAAATTCAAAAACTTTTTGTTGATTCTATTTATTAGAGATTAATCTGGCAAGAGCTACCAGATAACTACTAGAGTTGTCGAGTAACGTTCTCTTGCGCGCATTAGTTTGTGTTGGTTGCGCTCTATTTTGCTCTCAGTTATTCCGTTTGCGGTTTCTTGTTTCGGTCGTGCCCGCGCTTTTACAAGTAAAGCAACGTCAACATTTTTAACCCTAGAGTGCGTTTTTATTGATTAAATTTTCTTATTTAATTTATTTAATATTTGTTATTTCAAATTACCACTTTTATTTTTATTTGCACACTAACCTTCTTTTCTTTCAAATATACCTTTTTGTAAAAAATTTTCTTTTTGGCTGTCTGTTTTTTGTTTCAAATTTTCTTTTACTATCACCATGTTTGTCTGTTCAAATAAAAATTGCCAAGTTCGTGCAAACATAAGATTGGGTTTTGTTTGCTGCTAGCTGTGCGACAATCTGTCGCACGAGAAATTCGCTGGCCTCAGTGGGCGCATTATTGACCTGATTGAGTCCAAATCAGGCTTGAAGTGGACATGTGAATCATGCAGGGATGTCGAGAAAGACATTATGGGCTTTATGCGACAAACCAAGAAAGGCTTTGGAGATATCTTTGGACGGTTTAAAAAAAGTGTTTGAAGGTTTCTCAGCGCTGGATGATGAATTCATCCGTAAAAAGGCCAATCCGAGGTTGTCCATAAGCGCTAATGAACTTTCCCCACAACCAAATCATTTGTCTGCTCCGTCTGTTCCTGCGTTAATAAATCTTTCTTCTCCTGCTCCTCCAATAATAGTTAGTAGTGACGAGAATAATGTTCTACCCATAGATATTGTTCCTACTAACACCGGCGATGGTAATGTTTCAGTTGTTGTATGCACTGAAGCCTTAACCACTCCAGCAGTTTCTGTTGGTCAGCCATCCAAAGCTGTAGTTGCATCCGTAGATGCGGCTGTGGTTTATCTCAAATCACTTGTTGGCGTTCCACCAAAGAAACTCATTTTTGTTTCCAGGCTTGCCGCTGATGAAACTTCTAATGAAGTCATGGCTTCTATTCAAGCCAAATTTAAAACCAATGCTTCAATGGAAAAATTTTGATTTCATTATTCCGTCTTTTTAAATTAGTGTCCCTACCGATCAATTTAGCAACATTTGCTGTAAAAAGTTCTGGCCAGATTATGTAATTGTAAAGGAATATACGGCAAAAAAGGAAATTCGTACTCCAGTTGAACTTCCTTCTGTTTCGAGTAAAAGCTCTGTAGCTACAAAAAACTAACTTCCTTCTCATTTGGCTACCAGAACGTGAGAGGTCTGTGTAGCAAACTTAGTAATCTCTATATTAGCAGTCTGTCCTTTTTATGTTGTTCGCTTTTTCGGAGATTTGGTTTAGGCCAGACATTATAAACTTTGAAATCGTTTCAAGTAGATATAATATTTATAGACGAGATCGCACTCCTCCTCGTCGTGGAGGTGGGGTTTTAATCGCAGTTGACGTTGCTTTCATCTCTGAAGAAGTTACAATTGATTGCGCTGTCGATTTAGAATTCGTAAAATTGTCCGTTCATGGTGCTTGTATTTTTATAACTTGTTCATATGTTCCTTCATCTTCTGATTCTTCTGTCTATTCTTCACATTTTTCGGCTATACTCTCTGTCTCTACTTTGCTATCTGATCGCGATAGTCTTGTTGTTCTTGGTGATTTTAACATTACAGGAATGACTTGGCTATCAAATTCTGACTCCAACGCTTTACATTCTGCGTCCCAGCATGATTTTATAGATAATTTGTTTGGATTATCATTAAGTCAAATCAATGCTATTCCAAATTCTTTATATAGAATGCTTGACCTGGTTTTTGTTTTGGATCCTTCCCTTACATCTGTCTCCCGATCTAAACCTTTATCCTTTCCTGAAGATCCTTATCATCCTACTTTAGAAGTGTTGATGAACCTAGAGACCCGTGTAGCATACTTTACTATGAGATTGCAACACGTGCGTCATTTTCGTAACACAGATTTCAATGAACTCTTTCGGATCCTGTCGAACACTGACTGGTCTCCTCTTTGCGAGTGTAGGGACATTGATAGTGCAACTGAACTGTTTTATACTGCATTAAACTCTTCATTCGACATATGCGTCCCGTTACGTAAACCAAATAGGTCTAACAAGCCTGTTTGGTTTACACGGGAATTGACATACCTTAAAAATAAAATGTCGAGAAATTACAAGAAGTTTAAGGAATCTAACACTTCCTTTAACTTCTCTTGTTATTCGATTGCACGATCAAATTTTATTGTCCTTTATACGCAGTGTTGCAATGACTACCTCGTAAATTGTGGACGGCGGTTTCGCAGTGATCCGAGGAGATTCTATAACTTTGTTAATATTTTTTTTTTTAAAAGAATACAGCGGAAACTAACCAGTCTATTGCTGATTTATTTGCTAATTTTTTTCAAACTACATATAGATCTCAAAACGATCGATTGGTTTTGCCTTATCCGTATCAGATAAATGACGCACATTTCATTTTTAAACCATTAATTACTAAAAGTTTACTATTAAATAATTTAAAGATTCTAAAGCCTGTATTTTCACCAGGGCCAGATGGAGTTCCAGCATGTGTGCTTAGGCATTTTGCTGAGGCTTTATTAATTCCTTTATACATTCTTTTTAATTTGTCAATGGAGTTATGTTCTTTTCCAAACAATTGGAAGGAATCTTTTAATATTCCTCTCCATAAAAAAGGAAACAAATCGAATGCCGAGAATTATAGAGGAATATCAAAATTGTCTGCTATTCCGAAACTGAGAAATTAATAACCTATTGTAGATCTATTATATCACCATGCCAGCATGGGTTTATGAAATATAGATCTACTACCACTAACTTACTGGAGTTCACTTCTTTGGTAATTGATGGTTTCCAAAACAAAATGCAAACGGACGTTATTTATACTGATTTCAGTAAAGCTTTTGACTCAGTTAATCACTCACTATTACTACATAAGCTTTACCTCTTGGGATTTTCAAATAACTTAATTATCTGGATATCTAGCTATTTAAATCTTAGAACACAGAAAGTGTATTTTAACGGCTTAGTCTCCAAGTCTGTTAAGGTCACTTCCGGTGTACCTCAAGGGAGTCACCTTGGCCCTTTGTTATTTACATTGTTTATTAATGATCTTCCATCCGTTATTAAATTTTCTCGTGTGTTAATGTATGCCGATGATGTCAAGCTTTGTTTAACGTCAGTTGATTGTCAATCTGGTCAAATGCTCCAAGCTGATCTTGACAGCTTCCAATCTTGGTGTCAAATAAACCTTTTAAATCTTAATTGCAATAAATGTAACGTAATGTCTTTTTACAGGCGATTGCCTTTTAACAATACTTATTTTCTATATGCAAAACCTCTTGAGCGCATTGAGTCTGTTAAAGATCTAGGTATTCGGCTCGATCCCAAACTTAAATTTGACAAGCACATCTTGGATATAACTAATCGTGCAATAAGTGTCCTTGGTTTCATTAAGCGTTGGTCGAAAGAATTTAATGATCCCTACATCACTAAAACTCTTTATACTTCTCTTGTTCGACCTATTCTTGAATATGGCTCTTGTATTTGGTGTCCCCAATATAAAGTTCATCAGGAAAGAATAGAGTCTGTACAAAAACAATTTCGTTTGTTTGCCCTTCGGGGTCTTAATTGGAGTGCTAACACTCCTTTACCTTCCTATCGTAGTAGACTTTTACTTATTTTTAATTTTCTATTCATTTCGTTGCAGAACGATAAGTTGTTAATTTTTTATACCCGCTACCCATAGGGTAGAAGGGTATTATAACTTAGTGCCAACAGAAAATGTATGTAACAGGCAGAAGGAGGCATCTCCGACCACATAAACTATATTTAATCTTGATCAGTGTCAACAGCCGAGACGATATAGCCATGTCCGTCTGTCCGTCTGTATGAACACCTAGATCTCAGAGACTATAAGAGCTAGAGCTACCAAATTTGGGGACAGTACTCCTATAGGTCCTACGCAGATCAAGTTTATTTCAAAAGTTGGATGCCCCGCCCCTTTCCGCCCCCAAAAGTCTGTAAAACCCGTAATAATAGACCTAAAGCATTTTGGTATGCATAATAATAATTATATTCTCAATGATTCCTGTGAATTTGGTTGAGATCGAATAAAAAAACAAGAAAGTTATTAAAGAACAAATTTTATATGCAAAATTCACTTGCGCTTTGTTTGTTTAGTTGACAGTGTGACCATGTCGGTGTTATGGATTTTTAACCGCCATTTTCAAATATATACAAAAACAAGTAAGAAAGCTACAGTCGAGAGTTCTCGACCGTATGATACCCGCAACCCATTTCGAGAGAAAACAAAAAGCTTGAATGATATTTTAACAAAATATATACCACCGAATATACTAAAATTTGTTTTTTTGTATATAGATATTTTTTTTTAAATCCATTAAATACCGACATGGTCACTCTGTCAACTAAACAAACAAAGCGCGAGCAGCTGCAAGTGAATTTTGCATATAAAATTGATTCTTTAAAAACTTCCTCGTTTATTATTCGATCTCAACCAAATTCACAGGAGTCATTGAGAATATAATTATTATTATGCATACTAATGCTCTAGGTCTATTATTACGGCTTCTACAGTTTTTGGGGGCGGAAAGGGGCGTGGCAAAAATCTAAAACAAACATGATCTGCGTAAGACCTACACGAATACTGTCATTAAATTTGATATCTCTAGGTCATTCACACACTTAATACGTCCATATGCACTGGGCACAAAAATTTTGATAAATAATTTAACGAATAACTTTTTTTCTACTTATCCGATTTGTACCAAGATTACAGGGTATATTAAGAGTGTCAAGCGCAGATGAGTTACCAAATTACACATCATTACACAAAGAACTTTTGGAGTTATACGCGATTTACATAAAAAAAAACTTGACTTTTTCTAGATTAATGCTTATTGTGGGCGAAGGGGGCGTGGCATCCAACTTTTGAAATAAACTTGATCTGCGTAGGGTATGAAGGAACCTTTTTGCCAAATTTGGTGTCTCTATGTCTTATAGTCTCTGAGATCCAGGTGTTCATACGGACAGACAGACGGACAGTCGGACAGACGGACAGACGGACATGGCTATATCGTCTCGGCTGTTGACACTGATCAAGAATATATATACTTTATGGGGTCGGAGATGCCTCCTTCTGCCTGTTACATACATTTTCTGTTGGCACTAAGTCATAATACCCTTCTACCCTATGGGTAGCGGGTTTAAAAACAAGTTTCAGTATTTTCTTTGGTATATTTTTTGTTAAAATATCATTTAAGTTTTTTGTTTTCTCTCGAAATGGGTTGCGGTGGAGCACTCTCGACTGAAGCTTTCTTACTTGTTTTTTTATTTGAAGGAAATAAAAAATTAAATTTTCATAAATATGCTATGAAATTTATAAAAAGCCTAATTTTATTTGAAGATACATCAAATAATTAAGAAATAATTAATTTTTTTTGTTTAAAATCTAATCTATGTCAAAAATATTTTCTCTGTGCATTCTTTGATTTTTAACCTTAATATCTAGTAGTTATATGTAATCTTATATATGATTGATTTGTTGCAGTGCAATCACATATGATAATGGAAACTCGGGTAAGAAGCAAGAAACTAACAAACGAAGATGGAGTCTAGCCACATCATGTCGATCAAAATTAAAAAAAAATAACAAAAAGCATGATATTCAAACTAAATCTTGTTATAATACGCGTTATTGCAAGCAATATGATGGTAAAGAAACAATCGGAAACAGTAAGAATTGTTCAGATGCTTGCAAAAATGAATTCGATGCTGTTATCGAACGTGTGTCATGTATTACAGCGTACAATAATGCCCTCGAAGAAAAATGTGGCTATATCTTAAACAGTATTGAACCTGATCCAATTTGTGTAAAGCCTGAATTAAATAACACTAAAATAAAAAAGCAAAGAAGTAGCAATGGTATTTCTATTCAATCGATAAATATATCTAGCACGTCGCAGAAAACACAAGAGAGAGATGTTAATATTAACTTAACAACAGACTTGCCACTAAATTTACGTTTGCCAAAATGTCAAGATCCAAATACTGTCATTCCGAACAAGGATTTAATTCAGCTGAACAAACCTAACTTTTTTTTAAACTTGGATAAGTGTTTTACACCTGTGCAAAAAATAAGAATTCATGATGAATCAAAACCACAAGAATTGGAAAATTTAAATGAAGTATCAAATTCTACAAAAAATAACCCCCGAATATGTTCTGCGAAAGCTACATATAGAAATGACGTCCTGAAGTTAAAATCTTCGTCGAAAATTATTAATGAGGAACAAGGACGTGCATCCATAACCCGACTTCGCACTGAAAACTTTGGAATGGTTTTAGCTAGAACTAAATTATTCGAATGATTTTAATAATTTTTGTATTAAATCGAAAAATATTAACCAGTATATTATTTTTATTTGATCAATAATTAATCGAAAATAACGATAAACAAAGTTAATAAATCTGCAGAATGCATTTTTTCGGCAGAACGAAATTTTAATTTATACCAGTATACTTAACCAATGCATTGGTTAACACGTGTCTATACTAATTTCCACTGTGTCGCTAATTCATTGATTGAATCTAAATCATGTGAATTATGTATAGATGTGTAGGACATTATGGGCTTTATGGGGCATACAAAAGCTTTTGAGATATCTTCGGTAAAAAACTGTTTGAAGGTTTCTTAGCTCTGAATGATGAGTATAGAACTTTATAATGAGTCACCGAAAATGGCTAATTCGAGGTGGGGCCCCAAATTTTCATCTACGTTGTGTGAGAATTGCAGTTTGGGATGTGCGTTGATATTCCACGAACTTAAAATACATATATAAGTTAACTAGTAACCAAACGCCCCTTTGCGTTCTGTATTTGTCTCACCACAAATTTGGAGCGTTAAAACAACTATCGGCTCACATCCGCCGTCGCTTGCATTCAGTGGCCGTCTAACTGCTCTGGTCGTCACTCTGCCGGCTGCGATATTTATCTCTTTTTAGCTGGGGTTGTTAACTTCTCCAAAGAAAAATCTCAACTGAACATTTCTTTTGTTTAAAGTATATTTTGTGAAACATTCGTAAGGAACAGAAGTTCCATAGGGTATTATAATTTAGTGCTAACAGGAAATGTATGTGACAGGCAGAAGGAGGCATCTGCGACCCCATAATATATTTAGATTCTTGATCAGTGTTAACAGCCGAGACGATATAGCCATGTCCGCCTGTCTGTATGAACAGCTAGATCTCAGAGACTTTAAAAGCTAAAGCTACAAAATTTTTTTGCCAGGGTTTAATAAACATAATTTAAAGGTGTTTCCGTATAGCTATATGATGTTGACGGATCGATCGGCGGATCGAACGAGAGACAATATATAATATGTTATACATTTAGTTGATGCTGTGTGTTTAAACATTTTTATCTAATCAACAAATAAAGCAGTTAAATGAATTTACAATCTAAATAAACGATACACTTCCACCATTATATTCTAAACGTGTTTGCGGCTGCACAAAGGCCGACCAGTCGGCAGTATGCGTTGGTAACAGCCCCATGCTATGGCATTTATACTGCGCCAAAGCGACATTGGCCAGATTGCCCAGAATATAGACGATACGTTGTCCGGTGCCCTGGGCGCTTTCGGCAATTTTTGAGGTGACTTGTGTGGTGAACATGGACTTGATGGAGCGTATTAACATCATGCCCACCATCATGATCGGAACGATCTGTATCGAGTTGCAGACAATTTCATAATGAACAGATTCATCGGTATCTGTTTTAGCGGTCCCACGGCCAAATCCCAGGACTTCTTGATAACCAAACGGTGATCGCGCACCACTTCAGTTTGTTTCACCAGAGCCGTGGGATTGTAACCAGGCGGCGACGGCATATCTGAATTTTTGCTGACGTTGAAGTCGAGTGCCCATTTGGATTTCTTATAGTTCTGCTTGGCCGACATTTTCAGTGAGTTTGTTAAGCTACTTCTGTGTGAATTTAATTGAAAAATTACTTATAAATTGGCACCAGCAGCAGACGAATTTCGACAGCTGTAGCTGTGATTATTGGAACACTTGAAATAGACCAACATGTACGTGTTCTGAAAATTTAAAATTATGAAAACACTTTCAGCTAAGCAGACACCAAGAATTCGTGTCACGCTCCAGACAATTTATTTTATACTTTTTAAAATTATGTATCTTATTTGTAATGGAGATAATAGTTGGAAACACTATTATAAATTGTCTAGTAATAAAAAAGTTAAAATTTAAAAACAAAAATATACCCAAAGTATGCTGCAAGTCTTGCAATTTCTAAACAAAAGTACTGGAAACCTTATTCTTATTAGCACACTTCACGCGCAGTCGTTTGGTGGCGCAGTGGTTAGAGTGCACGTATGCGTGTTGCAAGGTGCGTCGGTGCCTGAGTTTGAATCGTGCTTGAATCGTCCTGGACGCACCTGGAGAAGCAGGAAAAACATTTGTTATTTAATTGATTTTGGCCACTATTCGATCAAGATGTGACGTTGGCGTTAGCATCATCTGGAATTGCGGCGACTCTTCTAGATGGCGGTCTGCACCTTCTGCTCTTAAGTTGCCACTCAATTTAAACACAATTGATAATCCAACATGCAATATTTCCCGATACAGAGCAATGGGAAAATTGTTGATGCAATGCATGCTCATTGTTTGGGATGAGTGCACAATGGCACATAAGAAATCACTTGAAGCACTTAACTTCACACTGAAGGATCTTCCGCGAAATAACAACATCTTTGGTGGCTTGATGATATTGTTGGCAGACGATTTCAGGCAAACGTTGCCAGTAATTCCCTGTGTAACGCCTGCAGATGAATTGAATGCTTGCCTGAAGGCATCATATTTATGGAATAACGTAATAACATTATCGCTAACCACTAATATGAGCTTCAGCTTTAAAATGATCAAAGTGCTGCACAATTTTCCAAACAATTGTTAGCTGTTGGAAATGGAAAAGTCCCAGTTGATGCAACATCTGGATTGATTACTCTTACCAACGACTTTTGCCAATTTGTGGACTCTCAATTAGCACATTGAAAATGTTTTCCCAAACATTAGTGAGAATTATCAGAATTATGTTTGGTTGAGTCAACGAGCAATTCTTGCCGCAAAGAATAATGATGTACACGCACTGAATTCCACCATTCAAGCAAAAATTGCTGGCGATTTGGTGGCATACAAATTCGTTGATTCCATAACAAATCTCGATGATGTAGTAAATTATCCATCAGAGTTTTTTAACTCTCTGGACTAACTAGGATTTCCACCACATAACTTGCAACTCAAAGTTGGTACAGCTATTATGATATTGCGCAATTTGAATCCACCGCGACTTTGCAACGGTACTCGACTATGACGAATTTGATCGAGGGAACCATTATCAATGGAAAGTACGCAGGTGAAAATGTATGTATTCCTCGAATACCAATGATTCCGACTGGACTTCCGTTTGACTTCAAACGATTGCAATTTCCAGGTCGCCTTGCATTCGCAATGACAATTAACAAGTCGCAAGGTGTTTGCGGGATAAATTTAGAAAATCATTGTTTTTCACATGGGCAGTTACACGTTGCGTGTTCACGAGTTGGGAAACCATCCGCTTTGTTTGTGTTAACGTCAGACCAAAAAAAAAAAATTTGGTTTGCCAAAGAGCACTTCAATGACACGGATAATTTGCGGACACGTACGATTCAGTATTTACTTTGTATTCACTTCCATTTATTTAAAGAAGTTCAACTAAATAACAATTTATTTTTGTAGATGAAATGAATTCATTAATGTTATGAAATGAAATAAAAAAAAATTTCTTCATCTTTTAGTCACTAAAAGAAATAAATCCATCTGGTGGTGAAATGGAGTTTGCCGGGTTTTATTTTTTATTGATATTATTATTTATATTATTTTGACAAATATTTACATTATTAATTTTTATATACATGTTTAAAGTAAATGCTAAACGTAGGCTGTTTTGAAGCAGGATACGATTGGGTTAAGGTTTCTGAGGAATTCTAACGAGTTTGAGTTTGAAAATGTTTCTTGAGTAATGGGATGAACTTTTAGACAAGATTGCTGGTATGTTAGGATCGTGGTAGAAGGGGCAGCATAGCATGGTGCTGTTATGTCCATTCAGGTAGCGTTGATGAATAAGTTTAGTGTGTCCTAGTCGGAGTCGGATTATTTTGATTTGGTTGAGTTTGTTTAGTTTTTGGTGTGTGCTGTCGAGGTAGCAGTAGATGTCTATGCGGTCGGCTTATATATTTTGGTACCATTCGTTGCAGTAGGGATGTGTTTTAGGAATTTGTAAAGATGTGGTTTAATAATTTGTTCAGGTCAGTTGGGTTGGTGTTAGAGGTGAAGCTGCTGTTTTAGCTGCTTCATCATCATGCGTTTCCTGTTATACCAGGAATCCAAATCAGTTTTATTTTGGGGCAAAGTGGGGTATATGTAATTGTTTGAGTTTATTATGGAGTCAATTGTTGGTAATAAGTCGGTTCATATTGCAAATTGACCTTTTTGTTTTTTTACTAACTTAATTCCTTCTAATATATTGGACGTTGACGGACATTGTATGCACATTCAAGAGGCCCAAGCGATACCAAGCCAATGCTTGTTACGCGCGGATCCCAATAAACCCTCCTCCCGCCCAACCGACCGAGAGGCGCTGTCGCAGGACGAACGACACGATTCGCGTTCGGACAGGATAGATTCGGGCATGCAAAAAAAAACGCGGATAGCATAAAGTAGAAATTCAGGATCGGACATAAGAAATAAACGGGTGGAATGAAAATTTTTTAATTTATTACTATAAGCTAAATTAGGTCTAATTATTAATTAAATAGGTTAGTAGTAAAGTTTTAAGATTAAAAGCAGTGTTAGCGCTAGAAAATACATGCTAAAATCTATTATATTTATAACATAAAACTATAAAAGGGTCATGAAATGCAAAATTAGATCTACATAGAGGGAGAGCAAGCGGGATGTAACTACGGGTTAGTCTAGATGGAACGGAAAAGGTTAGTCGTGATATTAACTCTGAAGAGTCTATATCACCATTAAAAATAAATAAAACGCCAAGCATTATTCTACGGTTAGCTAAAGAAGGAAGGTTAATTAAAAGAAGTCTACTACTATATGACGGCAATCTCACTTCGGCATTCCAGTTCAAGCCACGCAAAGCAAATAAGAGAAATTGTTTTTGAACAGATTCAATGCGATCTTGGTGCACAGAATACTGTGGAGACCATACGCACGAACCATATTCCAGAATCGGACGAACAAGTGATGTATAAAGGGTCTTAGTAATATAAGGGTCATCAAATTCCTTTGATCACCTCTTAATGAAACCGAGTACAGACATAGCTTTATTGACCGTTCTAGAAATGTGGTCTGAAAATTTAAGTTTATGATCTAAGAGAATACCTAGATCATCAACAGCAGTAATTCTTTTTAGATCGTTACCGTTCAGTAAGTAAGGGACCAAATGTGGATTAACTCTATAGAAGGACATCACAACACATTTAGAAAAGTTTAAATTTAACAAGTTCACTTTGCACCATGACTGAAAAGAGTCAAGATCTCTCTGCAACTTGATATTATTATTATTATTGGACGTTGATGTGCTAACGAACAGCACCATCAAGTGGCCCAACGACACCAAGCAAGGGCTTGTTACCGCGCGGGCCGTAGGGGCGCACCACGTAGCTTGTGGCAACGGACAATCGCGAACATAAAGTAATTTAATTAATTTTAAAGTTACATAACTACACACTAGACAGATGACTTAATATCAAATTTCTAAGAGTGGAAGACGAAAAAACATTATTTATTATAGAATAGTACTCGTTATAGTTAGAACATAAAATACGGAAAGGATTATGTAAAGCATAGTTTTCAATACAAAGTGGAAGGGAAAGAGGTAAAAAGTTCCTTGTATTCCTGATCGGAACCTTAAAATTAATTTGGCTAATCAGTTCGGATGAATATGGCATGGCCAATCCCTGTACTGCAGGCATATTTTAACATCATCTGCATACATTAGTACGCGAGATTGTGTCAAAACAGTAGGTAGATCATTTATGAACAATGTGAAAAGTAAGGGACCGAGATGGCTACCCTGGGGAACTCCAGAGGTAACTCGGAATGAATTAGAAAGGAAATTATTAAAAGAAACTTTTTACGGTCTTTGGCTGAGATAGCTTGAAATCCAGCAAATCAAATTATTGGGAAATCCAATTAAGTCAAGCTTATATAACAAAAGAGAATGATTTACTGAGTCAAAGGCTTTACTAAAATCGGTATAGATGACGTCGTTTTTAAGGAAACCCTGGTTAACGAACGAAGAAAGCTCAAGAAGATTAGTAACAGTGTATCTATGTTTCACAAACCCATGCTGGTAGGGGGAAATAATAGAACTACATAAATGTTGTAAGTGACTTGTTAATATCTTCTCAAAAACTTTTGGTATAGCAGACAATTTACATATCCCTCTATAGTTTTTGGCGTCAGACTTACTTCCCTTCTTATGGAGAGGAATAATGAAAGACTCCTTCCATAAAGAGGGAAAAGTCGATGACTCAAGAGATAAATCAAATAATTTCAGCAACGGTCTGCATAAAGCGTCGGCTCCGTACCGAAGTACACAGCCAGGAACTCCATCCGGACCGGGCGCAAACACCGGCTTAACCATTTGAAGATATCGAGTCAGAGACTCCTCACTCATTAAGGGACTGAAGATACAATTCGACCGAGACAGACTGTAAGGATAGGGCGCGTTAGAGTAGGAGGAAGAAGAATAAGTAGTTTGAAAAAAAGAAGCAAATAGATCAGCGATCGCCTGACCTGAATTTGCTTTCGAATTTTCGTAAGATAGACAAGGAGGATAAGAGGAAGACTTACGCTTAGTGTTTACAAAATTAAAAAACTTTCTTGGGTTTTCAGAAAAGCTAACCCGACAGCGAGCTAAGTAATTTTTATAACACACAGCGTTAAGCTCGATAAAATTAGACCGAGCAATTATGTATTGCGAAAAATTTAAGGTAGAGCCAGAAATTTTAAACTTTTTGTAAAGTCTAGACTTCAGGCTCTTAAGGTTAGAAAGTTGCTTACAAAACCAAGGAGGCTTATTAGACCTATGCGGAAAATAAGAAGGAATACAGGCATCAAAGCAAAGATTTAATTTATTATAGAATAAATTGACGGCGGCACTTATGTCAGTGCAGGAATACAAATAAGACCAATCAATTCCATCAAAAAGTTGGACTAATTTGGAAAAGTTTGCCTTTCGAAAGCAACGAACGCGATCGGCAGGTATATCAGAATTAGCGAGTACAGATCTGCTAAGTTCGATCCTTAACTCCAGAGTTGGATGATAAGGGTCTTCAGGAGATGTAAGGGGTTCCGATCTAGATAGAACTACGCTGGTAGGTTCAGAGACAAAGCATAGATCTAATTGGCGGCAAAGAGAATTTCGTATATTGTTAATTTGGCCCAAAGATAATTCATGTCAATCATGTCAATAAAGTCATGTCGGTTCGATGGAGTAAGAAAACAGATGTTATCACAAGGATACCAAGCTGTTCCAGGAAGGTTAAAGTCTCCTAGCACAACAATAATATTCCTGTTGTTTCGGCTTTATGGATGGAGAAGTATTGGGGAAGCATCCCGTATTTTAAAATGCCAGTGTCTGTTGTTATGGCGAATGTTACTGTGTCCTCTATTTTTGAGCCGTCAGTGAACATAAAGTTATACTTTTTTAAGTTGGCTTTTATTTGATTTCGAACTTTTCTTAATGAGTGCATTGGAGTGTTTTTTGAGTTAAATATTTTTGTATAATTTTATGGCTTGCAGATCTCGTCTTTGTTATATTGACAGGATATTGTCTTCGTGGAGTTGGTCGCAAGTAGGAGGGGAGCGGTATGCACCAAAGGCTAAGCGGATACCTGCGTTAAACAGTGATTTTAACATGTTTAATGTGGTTTTGGGAGCACGATTTGTGTTTATATATTAATTGAAAATTTTCTATTAGGAAGAAGTCGTCTCCATACGCGTTGAATTTTATTTCTTTTGATGTTTGCCAGTTTGTTGTATGCTATTAGAAATAGGATGACGGATTTGTTTTCTATTTAGCATAAAGTTTTGGATGTATATTATTATTTTATGCTCGGTTTTCCATATTTTTAATTGGTCAATTGTAGAGTGCACACCTACTTGATCAATAGTACTTGCAAAGTCCAATGTGTTGAGATTTGAGTAGATAATCCGAAGTCGATTTACCAATTTAAATCCAAATTGGTTAAGGTTAAGGTAATTATTTTGGGTGACAAGCCACCAGATCCTTTTGGATATTATGTTATCGAGTGTTTTGGCTAGACAGCAAATGAGCGAAATGGGTGTGTATGATGGACCTTTTATTTTAGATGTTTTGAATTTTATGGACTGGGATGATTAGACTCATTTTGTAGGCTTGTGGAATGTGATTATTGAAGAATATTGATCTGCGTAGGACCTATAGGAGTACTGTCCCCGAATAGCTCTAGCTCTAGCTCTTATAGTTTCTGAGATCTAGGTGTTCATACAGACGGACAGACGGACATGGCTATATCGTCTCGGCTGTTGACACTGATCAAATATATATATATATATATATATATATATATTTGTTTTATTGTTAAATATAAACTTACAGTTATCGCTAAGTGTACATTTTTTGCTATTTGCTTTTGTTAAAAGTTTTGGTAAAATATGTTATTTTTTGCTGAAGCTAAATTTTCTTGTATGTAATTAATTTTTTGTTCAATGTTTTTGAGTTTTTGCATCTGATCATTAAAAAGTATTTTACTTATAATTTCTTTACTTTGATTATTCATTTTTGCTGCAAATATTTTTATAACATTTCTGTCTTGTACTATTGTGCTTGCTAGTTTGTTAATTGTGTCATTGAAATGTGTGTTGATATATATTTCTTGATTCATGTTGTTAATTAGTGCATGATTGTTTTGGTCTATGATATCAAGGTGTTCAAATATGTCTTCCCTATCTTCATTGTCCATGACTCCAAAGAGCCATTTGTACATTGTACCTTCACCATTTAAAAGTCCTCTCTGCACTCTAGTAGACGGGGTAATTGATTTTATTTTTGTTTTAATCAGGTCTACTTCATTAATCAGCGACTCTTTGTTTGTTATTTCAATATCCCTTATATTATTTTCTATTTTATTAATAATGTTAGTAATTTGATTAATTTTAATAATGTGTATAATAATTATAGTGTCATTAACAATTTCAGTTGATTGAATATGTACTGGTACGTATCCAGCTTCTTCCTGAATTGGATTAACATGTAATCTAGTGTGCACCATTGATAATGTCATTATTAGTATTAGTAAAATATTCTGTAAGTTACAAAAAATATTTATGAATATATAAAAAAATGAGTATTTTTAGTAAACAAAATGATTCTTCTAGTTGTAATGGTCTCATGATATTACAAGCATGAATATTCTCCAACTTCGCGTATCTGAAATACGGTTCGTCCTTGTGTCTAACACGTTTATAGTTTTTTACTGGTCCTTCTTCTCTTTTTTCTTCGTAATTTTCCATGTTTTGATTTAGGTTTTTTATAATCTTTTCTTTGTGGTTTTTTATTAACTCATGGAGGTCCTGTGCGTTTTTCTCATTCTTTGCTTGATTAGGTGAATATTGTATTGTTGTATAGCATCTATTATTATATGTGCCTACAGCTATTTGGATTTTTGTCCTCTTCAATGCTATTGACAATTTCAATCAAGGTTGAGTGAAGTCTCTCTATGTCTGCATTGCCTGTATGAGCATTTGGTTTTGTTAGGTTGAATTCTACGTGTTCTTTATCCAAAAAGTTAATTATCTGTTCTGCTCTGAATTCGTTGTCCATTATAATCTTTTCAGGTTTACCGAATTTTGCAAATTGTTCTATTATTATGTGTAATTTAGCTCTCCAATTTCTATCTTTAATATTATAGGCTGTTGCAAATTTAGTGAGTTTATCTATCATTGTCACGAATGATCTGTGTTTAATATGGAAAATGTCTATATGAATTATTTGATTTTGTTTCAGTGATTTCAAATTTCGGTTTTAATGGGTTTCTGTCATACTTTGTTTCTCTTCACTTCCTGCAGTTTGATGTTACGAGATTAATATGTTCTTTTAGTTTTGGAAAATAAATTTTGTCTTTTAATGAACAGAAAGTTCATACTGCCATGAAGATTTTCTTTTGTGTGTATAGTGCAATTTGCTTATAAAGTTGTTCTTCATTTTCTATGTCTACAGCGCTTTTGATGCATTTGGTAAATTTAATATTCTTTGTATCTTTGAACAAATCGATTATAATGCATTGTACTTTATAGTATACTGAATCTGGTACCTCTGAATATATTCCAATTTTGCCTTTACTAATGTTATTTTGTAGCTTTTGTTCTATTTCAAATGTTTCATCTGCTGGGTTTATTTCTATTATTTTTCTATTATGTGTGGTAATAATATTGTCCGCCGCCGAATATGTACTTATTAACAACTTCTTCTTTTATGAACAAATCTATTGGTTCATTTTCTTTTGCTGAATGCATTGTTTCTGACATTTCAAGGTTTAATTCGTCCTCATTATTTATGTTTATTAGGTATTGAATGTCACAATCATATTCTTGCAATTTTAGAATCCATCTTCTGTGCTTGTCTTTTAAGCCCTTTCCTCTGTATTTTTTATTGAGAAATTTTATTGGTTGATGGTCTGTTATAATTTGAAATTTGTATCCATATAAATAATGTCTGAAGTAATCTACTCCGTAAACAATGGCTAAAAATTCTTTATCTGTTGCGCAACTTTGTCTTTCATGTTTATTTAGGGTTCTTGATACGAAGGCTACTGGTTGGCCTCCTTGTGATAAAACAGCGCCTATTGCAAAATCACTTGCATCTATCGTTAGTGTAAATGGTTTATTAAATTCTGGGAATTTATTTATTGGATGTGAAGTTATCAATGCTTTTAAATTTTCAAATGAATCAATGTACTCGATTAATTGTATTTCCTTTTGGTAAGTATTTAATCATTGGATATGCAATTTTTGAGTAATCTTTAATGAATTTTCTATAAAATCCTGTCATGCCTAGAAACCCTTTGAGCTGTTTTTATGTTTTTGGAATTAGTATTGCTACGATATCCCGGATTTTCTTTGGATTTGGTTTAATGCCTTCTTTTGTAAGTACATGTCCTTAGAATTCCGTGTTAGTTTTCATAAATGAACATTTATCTGCCTGGATTTTCAAGTTATGTTCTTGTAATTTTTTAAATATTTTTTCTAATGAGTTTTTATGTTCTTCCAATGTTGTTGAGAATATTAATATATCGTCCAAATATTTAAACATATTTTGTTTATATATTATCTGAGAATTTCATTCATTAATATTTCAAAAGTTGCTGGAGCGTTTTTTAAGCCAAATGGCATTCTTACATATTCATAAAGTCCCATTGGTGAGACAAATGCTGGTTATACCCGCTCCCATGGGTAGGTTATTATAACTTAGTGCCAACAGGAAATGTATGTAACAGGCAGAAGGAGCCATCTCCGACCCCATAAAGTATATATATTCTTGATCAGTGTCAACAGCCGAGACGATATAGCCGTGTCCGTCTGTCTGTCTGTCCGTCCGTCTGTCCGTATGAACGCCTGGATCTCAGAGACTACGAGACATAGAGACACCAAATTTGGTATATAGGTTCCTTCATTCCTTACGCAGATTAAGTTTGTTTCAAAAGTTCGATGCCACGCCCCCTTCGCCCACAATAAGCATTAATTTAGAAAAAGTCAAATTTTTTAATGTAAATTGCGTATAACTCCAAAAGTTCTTTGTGTAATGATGTGTAATTTGGTAACCCATCTGCGCTTAACACTCTTAATATACCCTGTAATTTTGGTAAAATCCGATAAGTAAAACAAAAGTTATTTGTTAAATTATTTATCAAAATTGTTGCGACCAATGCATATGGACGTTTAAAGTGTGTGAATGACCTAGAAATATCAAATTTGATGACAGTATTCGTGTAGGTCTTACGCAGATTAAGTTTGTTTTAGATTTTTGCCACGCCCCTTTCCGTCCCCAAAAACTGTAAAAGCCGTAATAATAGACCTATGAATTTTGGTATGCATAATAATAATTATATTCTTAATGATTCCTGTGAATTTGGTTGAGATGGAATGAAAAACAAGGAAGTTATTAATGAATCAATTTTATATGCAAAATTCACTTGCAGCTGCTAGCGCTTTTATTTCTAATTTCTGGTACCGTAGTAATTGTCATTATTGTTTTAATCCTCAGGATTAGTACACTGCTTAGTATATTATCCAGGTTCTCATTGTTTTCGAAGACAGCAAAATCGGTTATTTCTTCCACAATATGTCTTACTTTAGTATCCAGATCGCGTATGTTGGTTACTCGCAGATTGGTGATTTTCCGTGTTAGTCCCATCTGGTCCATCCTGGGTCTGTAGTGGTGTCTCAGCTTCTCCTTACACTGCTCCCACATAGTCGGGGTGTTGATGTTCAACACTGTCCGAGCCTGTCCCTGGATTTTTGTATTGAAGATTACACTGAAGACGTGGTTTGCTCTGTCTTCTCCGTATTCCTGCATCACTTGGTCCACCGATGTAATAAATCCATTTAAAGTACCTTCTTCTCGCTTCACGAGCTTTTTATACCCGCTACCCATAGGGTAGAAGGGTATTATAACTTAGTGCCAACAGAAAATGTATGTAACAGGCAGAAGGAGGCATCTCCGATAAACTATATATAATATATTCTTGATCAGCGTCAACAGCCGAGACGATATAGCCATGCCCGTCTGTCCCTCTGACTGTTTGTATGAACACCTAGATCTCAGAGACTATAAGAGCTTGAGCTACCAAATTTGACAGTACTCTTATAGGTCCTACGCAGATCAAGTTTATTTTAGATTTTTGCCATGCCCCTTTCCGCCCTCAAAAGCCTGTAAAATCCGTAATAAAAGACCTAGAGTATTGAATTTTGGTATGCATAATACTAATTATATTCTCAATGATTCCTGTGAATTTGTGATCGAATGAAAAACAAGGAAGTTATTAAAGAATCAATTTTATATGCAAAATTCACTTGTAGCTGCCCGCGCTTTGTTTGTTTAGTCGGTGTTGTGGATTTTTACCCGCTATTTTCAAATATTTACAAAAAAGAAACAAGTTTTAGTATATTTGGTATATTTTTTGTTAAAATACCATTTAAGTTTTTTGATTTCTCTCGAAATGGGTTGCGGGTATCATACGGTCGAGCACCCTCGACTGTAGCTTTCTTACTTGTTTAATAAGATATTTTTGTTGTGATTTTTATACCCGCTACCCATAGGGTAGAAGGGTATTATAACTTAGTGCCAACAGTAAATGTATGTAACAGGCAGAAGGAGCCATCTCCGACCCCATAAAGAATATATATATTCTTGATCAGTATCAACAGCCGAGACGATATAGCCGTCTGTTCCAGAGACTACAAGACATAGAGACATCAAATTTGGTACATAGGTTTCTTCATTCCCTACGCAGATTAAGCTGCGTTCTTACTTGTTGGTTCGTTAGACCCGGCTGCGCCAGTTATATTTGATTAGGCCGCGGCCACGAATAAAGAAATACAGCGTACGATTATCAAACAGAACCTTATTGTTGAAGAAACGAAACGGTTTCAATGAGGGCTGGTTTACAACTGACCTCTTCTGAGCTGATCGTGGTCCTATATTTTGTAGTGAACAACGTTCCAAAGAGCTGATGGGGGGCTGTATGCGATTGCGTACGCGCTGGCTTCCACGGCTTTGCTCACCGACATGAGGGGTAACGAAAAAAAATGCCATCGCACAGCTTTGCTCCGGTTTTAATTCATATTACATTGATATTTCGCGTACTGGGGGGATGGGAATAGAGAGTGCAATAAACATAGAACAAAGATATAGTCAGGACGACAGAACAAGGTTGGAGAGGGTATCAGCCCACTCGTCTGGCAACACAGATATTGTTGTGTGCCCTTGCCCACCCTACCATGATCCTGCTTTCCAGTTCAACAAGTGTCAGGATCCCTACGAGTGGGTCGGCCGACCTACTCCTGCTCAGCGATGCATGGTTTCAAAAAAACAAAGAAAAACTAAGCGAACATATTACCTAATTTATTAATTAAAGAAAACAAAGAAACAATTAAAATTGACATACTAAACAATAAATTTACGCATGTAAGATACTATAAGAGAGGCTAAAGAAAATGCAAGATAAATAATTGACTTATAAATACATTATATGAAACTAATATATAATTAATATAAATAATTATTTATTTTTGACCCTATTTTCTTTTAATTTTTTTAAATGCTCAGACAGTTCGAAGCCAAGTTTAAAATCTTTATTCACCGCACAAACAACATTAGTGAATCTATCAGCAGAAGGCCAAAAAAGCTTCAAACAGTTTGTGTGACGTGCGAGTTGCAATTAGCAAGCAGTGCAGTCAGCTGATGCAACTAATTCCAAAAACTGAGCCATAAAGTTCACCAAATAAAAGTAAAGCTTTTATTTGGGTGTATTGTTATTGTAAAATATTATAATGCAGACTTACAGTCAACATCCCACGCTGAAAGATCTTTTCGTGTATGTGTGTGTGTCTGCATTCGCCCAGCTGTGGAAAAAAAGTTCAACTACAAAAAAAAGTTGAATGTGCACAATCAAAAGTTGACTGGCATGAAGCTTACAACTTGCACAGATGTCGTCACTACAAACAAGTACTTGTTACTGGCAATTTTACGGACATATCAAATACATCTAAGTTGGTGAATTTAACATCAAACATGGCTTTTAGTCTGGGCCTACATGCATTTTTTGATTGTTTTTATACAATTTTGGGTTTATATATGGTCATTTTACAGGTGCATGAGGAGTCGCTTAGAAGTGATTGGCGACGTTGTCTTTAACACCTCGTCGTTATCGACTTACAAAAAAAAAAAACAATATACTGGGACAAAATTACAAACGTTCACAATTAGGTTCTAATATAAACAATTTAATAACATATATATAATTTCTTATTCAAACTTGGAAACGGCCATCGGTGTTGTTGCCTAACAGCTGGGTGTATCGTCTGCGCGGCTGTGCCTGTGAATTGCCACGGATGAGGTTTCGGCCCAGAAGGGGGTGATGGCTGCTGGAGCGGCTGGAAGTTCACCTGGTATCCCCGTCAGCTTCGTTTAGAACTTGCCGCCGCTTAGCTTGCGTGGGTGGCACGGTAGCCTAGCCCAATGCGCAGGTGTGCTCGGTTCGATATTTGGTGCGAACAGCTGGGCGGTTCAATGTCTCGCGCCCACCAGCTTTCTGTCGTGATCGTTCCACCTGTTTGGTATTTTAAACGATTTAAATCTCTTCACAATAGTGGTGTCCTACACTATTAGACATTAAGACAACTTAGTCTGGAACTAAGGCTGTAACTTAATTTTGGGGTTCGGCACTGCGGTGTAACGGCGGCTAGACCAATCTGCGGCGCAAATGAAATATTGAGGCGTTCTACTAAATAAATCTGCACGCCGTCGAACAACACTATCTAAATTTTTGTTTTTTTTTTTTCACTGTTCAGGTTAACACACGTGCAATAAGACGACAGACATCACAAAAAAAATGGTTTTTCTTTTCGTCTTTGTTCAATTGTTGCTTCTTCTTTTTGGCTATTGTATTGCTCATCTTGTCAACCCGTACAAAAAAAAAAATGCATCAGCCTAAATGCTAAAATGTTAAAATAACTTCTGTCGCCTACCGATAGATGACGCTATCGTGACCCCATTTGTTATTTGTATTTAACTATGTTTGGACAACGACAAATTCAATATTATAAACAAATACAACTAACTAATATTAACCAATTTTATTAACAACTATTTACAAAAAAAAATAGACAAACAAATAATTACGAACAAATACTCAATAAACAAAAAAAACTTTTCCAAAAAAAATAGAAAAAAAATGGTGCATACTTTGCGGCTGGGTGGTAAATGGTCCTACATGCGAAAAATTACAATTTTCAATGTTCTCTTGTTTATGTTTATGTTTACATTATGGCTACTGGTTTGAGCGGCTTTGTGTTTGTTGTGTTTATCAATGCTTCTATTCGTAAGTGGTGAGTGTGATGTGATATGCTTATGTTTATAAAAGAGTTCTTAATTGGTTTCACATTAGAGTAGATTGCATCGTAAGCAGAATAGTTGAATATGCTTATGTTTATAAAAGAGTTCTTAATTGGTTTCACATTAGAGTGGATTGCATGCCTGGCTTTAGTGTTAATGCTGATAGTTTATACTTGGGTACTGGGGACGGAGGCGCAGCTATAAGGTACTCGCGTAAAAATTTGAATTCAAACGCCCGAATTGATTTTTTTTATGTTTCGATAAAACAATTATTATTATTTTCTTTGTTTTATTTTAAATGGGCCATTACAAACCCCAGATAATCTAACTAACCTACGAGGCACGATTTAATGGAATTAGCTGCGCTAATAATTAGCATGATATGTTCCTATTTCTTTGCCTTGTAAGGTTTCTAATATGTAATATGCGGTACCCATTTTTTTCTTTATTCTACACTTGGTAAACTTGGACACAATTTCTTATTAAAGTTGTTAGAGAAACTGCTCAAATAAAAGTTTGTTAAAATAACTCTTGACCTTCTTTAAAGAAGACGGGCTTTGAACGCAAATTGTATTGAATCGCATTACGATCGTAAGCAGCACGACTATTGTTTTTAATATCCTCACGAATATAATATATCAATATACGATTTCTGAAATGGCCTGCACGCCGATGGCCTGTTGCCCCATGGGAGGTCGTAGAGTAATATTTGGAGCTTTTGTTTCTTTACAAATATCGCAATCACGAACATAGTCCCGAACTTGTTTGGACAGACCTGGCCATTATAAGTGTCTGCGCAATCGTTCAATGGTCTTCTGCATTCCTCCGTGAGAAGCAATTACACAATCATGAGCTTGCCGAATCGCTGCTAACCGTAATGGCTCCGGCATAGCTTCCATACATCCGAATCCTGGACTGCATTTCCTGACGGATGTTCGGTGCGAATGTAGACATATTTGTCGTCAGTTTTCATATCAGGGAATTTCTCTGTATTTGCTTCAACTAATACTTTGAGTTCTACATATTCTTTTTCAAGGAATGCTGAGGACTCTAAGTCAATTTCATTCGACACTATTCTTCTTCACAAATTCTCGACAACGCATCTGGAACAACATGATATTTTCCTATCCGGTGAGAAATAGTGAACTTAAAGGCTTGCAGTTGAAGTATCCAACGGGCTAATCTACCGGACACATTCTGCTGCAGCATCAACGACAGAAGACTTGAATGATCGGTCACTACTTCAAAGGGCTGTAATTCTAGGTAACACCTGAACTTTTCAATAGCTAAAATTACGGCAAGGCACTCGCGTTCCGTCACGATGTAGTTCCTTTGCGCTTTAGATAATTTTTTTTTACATAAATGCCAGTGGTCTTTCTTGTCATGTATCTGACATTTGCACTAATACCGCGCCAATGCCGTAATCGCTAGCATCGCAATGCAAAAAGAATTTTCGTGAGAAATCTGCATTTTGCAGAACAGAAGCAGTACTTAGCAATGTTTTTAATTTTTCCATTGCTTTCTGGGCTTCTGATGACCAAATAAAAATGTTTTTGATTTCAGCACTTCAGTAATGGGACACGTAATTTCTACGAAATCTTTTATATTATATATCTTCTGTACCAACCACAAACCCCGGGGAAGCTTCGAACTTGCTTTAAGTTCTTAGGGGTGGGCCAAGATAGCACACAAGAAATTTTTTCAGGATCAGTGGCTACACCGGTACTACTAATCACATATCCTAAATAATTTACCTTAGTGACACAAAAGTGACTTTTTGAAAGCTTCAAAGTAAGATTTGCTTAGCTGAATTGGTCTGCTATACGAACGAAAACTGCAAGGTGAGAATAAAAATCTTTTGAAACAATAACAATATCGTCCAGATAGCCGAAAACGCAATAACGTAAGTCTAGAGGAATTAAATCATCCATTAAACGTGACATTGTGGATGTTGCATTACAGAGCCCAAAAGGCATGACGGTGAACTGGTATAATGCTCGACCTAGGACAGTAAACGCAGTCAAAGGTTTCGGTTCCAAAGTGAGCTTTATCTGCCAATATGCATTTTTAAGATCTTTCGGTAGACGAGCGAATATGCCTTCAATGCTTTGCAAAGGCTATACGTCTTTTCGTGTAGCTTCATTTAGCTTCCGAGCGTCTAGACATAACCGTACTTTGTTTGGCCTAACCACCATGCGCATTGAAGAGCTCCAAGCACTTTGTGACGGCTCGATCACCCCGAGAGTTAGCATGCGATCGACTTCTGCAGACATTAGCTTTTCAACCGCAACTCAAGTTGCTGTCGTTCTTGCACGGATAATGGATACATATCTTCGTTATTATCTTCTTGATCCTCCGTTAAAATTGAACTGATGATTCTTGTTGCTAATTCAAATTCCCGCCAGAAATCTATGCCTAATATTAATCTTTGAGCAATAGAGGGAATAACGTAAAGCTCAATACATTTTTCTATGGCCTTGAACTTCATTTTCACTTTTTGAATTCCAGATACCTGGTGCAATTTGGCATCAGCTGTGCGCAATTGCGACAGAATAGGCTTGGAAATTTCGAAAAATCTATTTCTGCTAAAGACGATCCGATACAACTTATATTTGCTCCTGTATCGAGCAGTCCAAGTTCGGAGAACTCTAAAAACCATACACTAGCATAATCGATAGCGGTCGATATATTGTTGTGAAAAACAATAGACACTGTCATAGATTTCTTGTTTTTGAATAATCTAAAATATTTCCGCTGACGAATAGTATTCCGACGACTCTTTTTTTAAATTGTCCAGCAAATATTCTATCTCTAGCTAAATAATAATTTTTCACTCTTTCGTGATAGGGCTTAAAATTATGATATACTTCAGATTGAGACGCTTGTTCTATTGGCCGTTCTAAAATTCTAGCGTTTTTAAATTTTACACTAAAACTATCATCTATTTCTGGGACACCCTTTCTGGATTGAGTGCCCCTCTTTGCCGGTTTCCTGCTTTTTCTTGCAGTTTTGATAATTGGGTTTATATATTTGTGGAGCTCCGCATCCATAACAAACAATTAAGAAAGCTACAGTTGAGAGTGCTCGACCGTATGATACCCACAACCCATTTCGAGAGAACACAAAAAACTTAAATGACATTTTAACAAAAAATATACCAAATATACTAAAACTTGTTTTTTTGTATATATTTGTAAATATTGGGTAAAAATCCACAACACCGTTATGGTGACACTGTCAACTAAACAAACAAAGCTCGGGCAGCTGCAAGTGAATTTTGCAAATAAAATTGATTCTTTAATAACTTCCTTGTTTTCATTCGATCTCAAGCAAATTCACAGGAATCATTGAGAATATAATTATTATTATGCATTCCAAAATTCAATGCTCTAGGTTATAACGGATTTAACTTGATCTGCATAGGACCTATAAGAGTACTGTCCCCGAATAGCTCTAGCTCTAGCTCTTATAGTCTCTGAGATCTAGGTGTTCATACAGATGGACAGACGGACATGGCTATATCGTCTCGGCTGTTGACACTATGTGGTGGAGATGCCTCTTCTGTGTAAATTTTTGTGAGTTATGGGGGGGGGGAATTTTTGGGGGGTTTTGGCTTTTCGATCTGCAAGTTTCCTTGAATCATCTTGACAAATTCATCTTCTGCAAAACTAATGGATAATCTATCCATTAGTTGACAAACTCTTTCGTACTACGTGTCGAAGGATTCTCCTGGCTTTTGTTTGCGTGAACGGATTTGTTCACGTATGATCTGCTTTCACGATATTGACTTCTGAACGCTACACATAATTCGCGCCAGGTAAAGCTTTGGGCACTCTTGTGGTACCTCCAGAACCAACTATTTGCCTTGCCTGCTAACAGCTGATGAATATTGCGGCCTATGATTTCTAGGTCCCTATCAAAGTGTTCTATAGTTAAAATTTGTACCCTGTACAGAAATTCTTCAACAGACAACCTTTGGGGGTCCCGTCAAATATTACTCCCAATTTCTGAAGGATGTCTGCGATTTTATGTGGTCCTAAATTATGCGTACCATTTGTGGATCTGCCACTTTGTGGAGTACTCTGAGTTTCTCGGTCTACTAAGTGGCCATGTGGAGCACCAAGACTTCTTGATCCTGACATGGAGGATAAAACGAACAAGAGATTCTATGTCTATTATTCACTGCTGCTTGAGGAGGATTCTGTCTTCGCGGCCTCGCCGGGCGACCTCTCCTAGCAGGCGCATGGGTGTTTAACCTTGACTGGACTCTCGCATTAGAGGGAGTACTACCAGCCAGAGGACAATTGTCCAAATGAGACATAATCTCATTGGTTGGAACATTTAAAGTATTAAAGGGTGCAGCTTCTTCTGCCTGTGGATTCTCATCATCTAATTGTTGTGCTAATGAGCGAGTGACAGGATGAAAACCAGTTGCTACAACTCTTTGCGATGTAGTCGGTGCATCCTTTTTGGCGTTTGGTGAATGGTTGCCAACGACTACCCTCAACTCTTTTACTTGTACTGCTACTAAGCAGCTGGAACACTCCTTATGCACTTGAATTCTAGGTTCAAAACAACTTTTATGGAACATATGATTACATTTTGTAATTGTACAAGGTTGTGTATTAAGCATTTCTTTGTCGAAAATAATTCAAATATTTGCTGCAGGATTACTCTGCTTTTGAGTCTTATTTGACTCAAAGCTACGTTCTAACGGCATGCTTTATTATCGTATTTTTTTTGTTTTTTTCTGCAGACTTTCTACTGGGAGACGTCTGTAAGGATAAATATTTTGGTCATTGTTACACTATTATACGATTGGGCTATTTCAACTACTAAAGATTTATTTTAAGCTGGCATAAATGATCATCCTTAACTTTGATTGGACGTTGACGTACATTGTATGCACATTCAAGTGGCCCAAGCGATACCAAGCCAATGCTTGTTACGCGCGGATCCCAATAAACCCTCCTCCCGCCCAACCGACCGAGAGGCGCTGTCGCAGGACGAACGACACGATTCGCGTTCGGACAGGATAGATTCGGGCATGCAAAAAAAAAACGCGGATAGCATAAAGTAGAAATTCAGGATCGGACATAAGAAATAAACGGGTGGAATGAAAATTTTTTAATTTATTACTATAAGCTACATTCGGTCTAATTATTAATCAAATAGGTTAGTAGTAAAGTTTTAAGATTAAAAGCAGTGTTAGCGCTAGAAAATACATGATAAAATCTATTATAGTTATAACATAAAGCTCTAAAAGGGTCATGCAATGCAAAATTAGATCTACATAGGGGAAGAGCAAGCGGGATGTAACTACGGGTTAGTCGAGATGGAACGGAAAAGGTTAGTCGCGATATTAACTCTGAAGAGTCAATATCACCATTAATAAGATTAAAAATAAATAAAATGCCAAGCATTATTCTACGGTTAGCTAAAGAAGGTAGGTTAATTAAAAGAAGTCTACTACTATATGACGGCAATCTCACTTCAGCATTCCAGTTCAAGCCACGCAAAGCAAATAAGAGAAATTGTTTTTGAACAGATTCAATGCGATCTTGGTGCACAGAATACTGTGGAGACCATACGCACGAACCATATTCCAGAATCGGACGAACAAGTGATGTATAAAGGGTCTTAGTAATATAAGGGTCATCAAATTCCTTTGACCACCTCTTAATGAAACCGAGTACAGACATAGCTTTATTGACCGTTCTAGAAATGTGGTCTGAAAATTTAAGTTTATGATCTAAGAGAATACCTAGATCATCAACAGCAGTAATTCTTTTTAGATCGTTACCGTTCAGTAAGTAAGAGGCCGAATGTGGATTAACTCTATAGAAGGACATGACAACACATTTAGAAAAGTTTAAATTTAACAAGTTCACTTTGCACCATGACTGGAAAGAGTCAAGATCTCTCTGCAACTCGATATGGCATGGCCAATCCCTGTACTGCAGGCATATTTTAACATCATCTGCATACATTAGTACGCGAGATTGTGTCAAAACAGTAGGTAGATCATTTATGAACAATGTGAAAAGTAAGGGACCGAGATGGCTACCTTGGGGAACTCCAGAGGTAACTCGGAATGTATTAGAAAGGAAATTATTAAAAGAAACTTTTTGCGTTCTTTGGCAGAGATAGCTTGAAATCCAGCAAATCAAATTATTGGGAAATCCAATTAAGTCAAGCTTATATAACAAAAGAGAATGATTTACTGAGTCAAAGGCTTTACTAAAATCGGTATAGATGACGTCAGTTTGTTCGTTTTTAAGGAAACCCTGGTTAACGAACGAAGAAAGCTCAAGAAGATTAGTAACAGTGGATCTATGTTTCACAAACCCATGCTGGTAGGGGGAAATAATGGAACTACATAAATGTTGTAAATGACTTGTTAACATCTTCTCAAAAACTTTTGGTATAGCAGACAATTTACATATCCCTCTATAGTTTTTGGCGTCAGACTTACTTCCCTTCTTATGGAGAGGAATAATGAATGATTCCTTCCATATAGAGGGAAAAGTCGATGTCTCAAGTGATAAATCAAATAATTTCAGCAACGGTCTGCATAAAGCCTCGGCTCCGTACCGAAGTACACAGCCAGGAACTCCATCCGGACCGGGCGAAAACACCGGCTTAACCATTTGAAGATATCGAGTCAGAGACTCCTCACTCATTAAGGGACTGAAGATACAATTCGACCGAGACAGACTGTAAGGATAGGGCGCGTTAGAGTAGGAGGAAGAAGAATAAGTAGTTTGAAAAAAAGAAGCAAATAGATCAGCGATCGCCTGACCTGAATTTGCTTTCGAATTTTCGTAAGATAGACAAGGAGGATAAGAGGAAGACTTACGCTTAGTGTTTACAAAATTAAAAAACTTTCTTGGGTTTTCAGAAAAGCTAACCCGACAGCGAGCTAAGTAATTTTTATAACACACAGCGTTAAGCTCGATAAAATTAGACCGAGCAATTATGTATTGCGAAAAATTTAAGGTAGAGCCAGAAATTTTAAACTTTTTGTAAAGTCTAGACTTCAGGCTCTTAAGGTTAGAAAGTTGCTTACAAAACCAAGGAGGCTTATTAGACCTATGCGGAAAATAAGAAGGAATACAGGCATCAAAGCAAAGATTTAATTTATTATAGAATAAGTTGACGGCGGCACTAATGTCAGTGCAGGAATACAAATTAGACCAATCAATTCCATTAAGAAGTTGGATTAATTTGGGAAAGTTTGCCTTTCGAAAGCAACGAGCTCGATCGGCAGGTATATCAGAATTAGCGAGTACAGATCTGCTGAGTTCGATCCTTAACTCCAGAGTTGGATGATAAGGGTCTTCAGGAGATGTAAGGGGTTCCGATCTAGATAGAACTACGCTGGTAGGTTCAGAGACAAAGCATAGATCTAATTGCCGGCAAAGAGAATTTTGTATATTGTTAATTTGACCCAAAGATAATTCATGTAAACCATCAATAAAGTCATGAAAGGACTTTTACGGACAATGTGACATAGTTGCATCGACATTGTACTCCAGTAAAATACCTTATCAGATAATTTCAATTCATGTTCACAAAAACAAACCTGCTCATGAAAAAGTTCTCATTATTTTTAACGCTAACAAATTGAATAATCTTTTCATCAATTATCTTGGTCGAGGTAATCAAATGTTCAACTACTCTAATTCCAAAGATGTTAAAATAAAAATTAAATCCCTTTTGCATAACTATGTGAGCACTATAAAAAAAATTTCAATCGAAAACAAAGAGATAAATAATTAATATCAGACGTATTTGACCAATAGTTTCCCTTAGACATACAGATAATCAAACAGTACATAATTCCATTTTAGTTCTCTGAATCCTAGGAAATACTACTTTTGCTGATGTTTGGTCACTAGCTTTTTGTTACATGATTCCTTGAATATTTAAAGAAATTTAAAGAAATTTAAATGGCTACGGTCGCCATCAATCAGCAGATGCTACAATGAGTCACTCTCCAGTAGCTTCTTTAAATTCTTTTTAGTTTGAGACATATTTTATTAATAAGGGTCGAATGCTGGTATAAGTAAATTAATACTTTAATAACCCCATGGTTGGGCGCCAAAAACTTGTAGCATCATGATTGCCTGATTATACCCGCTACCCATAGGGTAGAAGGGTATTATAACTTGGTGCCAACAGAAAATGTATGTAACAGGCAGAAGGAGACATCTCCAACACCAAATTTGGCACAAAGGTTCCTGCATTCCCTACGAAGATCAAGTTTATTTCAAAAGTTGGATGCCACGCCCCCCTTTGCCCACAATAAGCATTAATCTAGAAAAAGTCAAGTTTTTTTTTATGTAAATTGCATATAACTCCAAAAGTTATTTGTATAATGATGTGTAATTTGGTAAGCCAATTTGGTAATTTTGGTAAAATCGGATAAGTAGAACAAAAGTTATTCGTTAAATTATTTATCAAAATTGTTGTGCCCAATGCATATGGACGTTTTAAGTGTGTGAATGGCCCAGAGATATCAAATTTGGTGACAGTAGCTCTCTCTCATGTAGCTCTTACGCAGATCAAGTTTGTTTTAGATTTTTGCCACTTCCCTTAACGCCCCCAAAAACTGAAATAATAGACCTAGAGCACTGAGTTTTGCTATGCATAATAATAATTATATTCTCAATGATTCCTGTGAATTTGGTTGATATCGAATGAAAAACATGGCAGTTATTAATGAATCAATTTTATATGCAAAATTCACATGCAGCTGCTCCCACTTTGTTTGTTTAGTTAACAGTGTGACCATGTCGGTATTTAATGGATTTTTAAAAAACATGTATATACAAAAAAAGCAAATTTCAGTATATTCGGTGGTATATTTCTTGTTAAAATATCATTTAAGCTTTTTGTTTTCTCTTGAAATGGGTTGCGGGTATCATACGGTCGAGCACTCTCGACTGTAGCTTTCTTACTTATTTTCTTTTGACTTTATCAAATACTGGGTATTTGCTCAGGCCTTTCGAGTAGCAACATACCAGTGGAGCGGGACCCATAAATTCCTAGCTCTAGCGGGATGTGGAGGGTTGTTGCTGGTGTTCCTGTTCCAATGCTAAATGTTATATTGTAGAGTCCCTTCTGAAACTAAATAACCATGAGACGATCCTCATGGCAAACCACACATGGCCAAGGCACCAATGCCTTAATGCCACAACAAAAATATTTCTAGAAAAAGAAAAGTTACGCAATAAAAATAAAGAGAAACAGAAGGTCAAGAAAAAGAAAGAAACAAACGGGTAGTGAAGCCAAAGGGGGAGAACTAAGGTGTTGATCGTCACTCCCCTTTTTCATTACCCTCCCAATAAGTTAACAATTCATATTCATTTCAAAAATTTTAATAAAAAAAAACAACAAAAAAAAGATCAACATAATCCATGTTGAAAATTAAAGAAAAGCTTAACTAATAAATTTCTAAGTATAAGATTCCATCACTAACATATTCTTAAATTTTATTCATTATTTTAATTTGTATTCTTTTATAATGCTGTGTATTCTATGATATGTTTTTTTTTTAAGGTGCATCATTGATACAGTAATTGTTTTTTTTGTTCATTTTTGTAACTTTTAATTCTATACTATATTAACAATAGGCTTTAGTTGTTTTGGTGGCACTTTCATTTGTGGAGAACAATTTTACTGTACTATAGTGTGTCTTTATAGTGTATTGGGATATTATTGTTGTTGCTGTATTTATTTGTTTTTCTTTTCTTTTACTCCTTTGATTTGATGTCAATTAATAATTTAAATTGTATAAGCAAATATTTTATCGGGTACAAAAACATAATTAAGTTTGTCCAGTATACAATTTCGTTTTTATATTTCTTCTATATCTTGTCACCACCTATGCTGTAATAACACTTATCTTGGTTTTTGTTTTTTTTTTTCATTTACAATTCGAATAGTTTTATATTTGGTTGTTGTTTTTGTTTTCGCACTGTTGCAATTATTTTAACTGTCTTTCTAATACTTTGCATTAATTTAATTTTTATGATGTTTCAATTTGCACATTATCTGCCTCCAGCTGCATGATGAACATTTTCCCACTGCATGGTATCTCTGCAGGATCGCCGAGATATGTGGAGATTATTCTTCCTTCTCTTCGATATAATTTCCAACTCCGAGTTTCTTTTTTTTTTTTTATAACTCTTTGCGTGTGGTGAATATACCTATCATATTACAGGGTTGTAATATGCGACTTACACACAGAGTCGCTCGCGGTCATTAAGCGCGTAACAATTTGAATTGAAACGCCCGAATTGATTTTTTTTCTGCTTCGTTTAATAATTATTATTCTTTTCTTTTTTTTCATTTTATATGGGGCCATTACAAACCCCAGATAATCTAACGAGCCTACGAGGCACGATTTAATGGAATTAGCTGATAAGCATGATAAGTGCCTATTTCTTTGCCTTGTAAGTTTTCTAATATGTAAAATGCGGTACCCACTTTTTTCTTTATTCTACACTTGGTAAACTTGGGACCCAATTTCTGATTAAAGGTGTTAGAGAAATTGCTCAACAAAATTTTCGTTAAAATACCTCTTGACCTTCTTTAAGAAGACGGGCTTTGAACGCAAATTGTATTGAGTCGCATTACGATCGTAAGCAGCACGACTATTGTTTTTAATATCCTCTCGTAATAATTGTAGCTGATCCCGAGGATTTAACAGTGGTGATTCTTCTAAAAGCGATAAGTACTTTAGTAACTTGTAATCACTGTCATGGTTGATCATATTAAAACCAAACAAAGCCTTATAGGGCGAACATCCTATCGCTTGATGCAAAGCTGATCGTAGAGCCGAAGAAATACTTGCCAAGTTAGTATCCCATTCAGTCTGATCGGCTCTTAGATAAGAACAAACATCGGCAAGCAAAGAGCGATTGACTCTTTCTGCAGTATTGCTTTGAGGAGAATATAAAGCCGTGTAAGTTTGATTTATTCCAAACTTCGTCACGAGGCGGCTGATGAGTGTGCTCGAATGGGGTCAGCGTCATTAGACACTTGGCAGCATCATCGGGCTACGAAGTGTCAAAAGCACTATGGCCAAGGTACAACCCTAAGCGAACAACCGAGCTCTTAAACTTTACAAAGAGCAAGATAAGGTTACTAACAGGAGTCTTAACGGGACACTGTTATATCGGCCGTATGGCCCAACGGTACGGTGGATCCCAACAGAACTTCTGTCGCAGCTGCGGGGATAAAGAGGAAACCGAGAGTGTCCAGCACATTCTCTGCGACTGCCCTGCACTTCTAAGAAAGAGGACCCAATTTCTGGGCAAGCCTTTCTTCGTTGAACTGGGCAGTCTTGGGAATATTCGGCTGGAGAACTTGGCGCTTTTCCTTGACTCTTCTGGTTGGTTCCAGAGGCTACCGCAGCCCAGCAGGACTGGCCAGTAGCACACAGACATAATAAAACAATCAGAATTTTCCTCCAACATCCCAACAAACCCTTCCAATCCCTTCTATTCCTTCAGTTCATATAAAAGACGATATTTTACGGGAATCGAAAATTTTCCACAGAAGCACTGGTTTTAGATTTGGCTTGAATAAAAGCCATAACTCATCCAAAGGTTAATACTTTTGAATTCATTGCGCAAAGGACACAGTTTGCAATTCCATTGCATTGTTCTACCAAGCATCACTCCTTGTTGCATATTGACTCCAGCGCATCTTCTATCATTGGTCATCCTTCGCCAAATTCTCAATATCAGCAGTTTTCTGCTCTTGTTTCAACCAAAGCTCAAAATCAGACCGAATACGTGATGCTAGCTACTGCTGTTGTGTATATACAAAACAGTTCCGGTGTTGTCGTGTCTTGTCGAGCCATACTTGATTCAGCAGCTCAACTGAATTTAGTTACATCTCGTTTCGCAAATCCGTTTCAGCTTAAAGTTCAACCTTCAGGAATATTAATATCTGGCCTCGGAGAATCTACATTGTCATCGGATAACGAAATCGATATTAAACTGCAATCTCGAAACGCTACGTACAAAACTTCGTTCTCTGCTGCAATTACCAATAATATTACTGGTTATCATCATCACTTCTACAGAAGGTCTGCAGAATGGAAGATTCCCATCAATATCCACTTAGCTGATACACTCTTCTACGAAAGCCAACGAATCGTCCTTCTCATTGGTGCTGGTTAATTCTAGCCTTCTGAGCGTTGGTCAGATTAAATTAGTTGATAGTCTCCCATTTCTGCAGAAGACGCGGCTCGGCTGGATCGTAGCTGGATGTCTTTCTACTTCAAGGACACATTGTTGTGACTCGTGTGGAATCTACTCAGCACTCGCAAGGTGAAAGTTTGTCGGATATCATGATACGATTTTGGGAAATAGACCATGGCTGTGGCGCTGAATCTCTTTTTACAGATGACAATTTACTCTGCGAACAGCTGTTCCAAAGAGGATTATGTAGGCTTAGCTGTGGGCAATACACCGTTCGTGTTTTTTCTTGGGGACTCGTACAAGCGGAGCATTAACGCGTTTTCCTCCAATATCCACTTTTTATTTGCTTGTGCAGACTGTAATGAATCGTTACATTTAAATTAAACGGAAGTTAAGCCCTTTAAACTCGAATGCAAAAATTAATCATAGAAGTTCCAACGCATCTTCAAGAGAAAATCTCAATAAAACCAATAGGTTTGAAATTCTAGCAGACATTTCTGATGAAGCCAAAGAAGATGTTAAAAAGAAGCCAAAGCCACCAATTGTAGGGCTTATTGGAAAGGACAACTTTCATGTAATTCCACTTGTACGGAGCGATATCCATGAAATAATAATCTTAGCAAAGGCGAAACAGAAGGCTTCGCGATTGACTTAAAGCGGCCACTCAAATATGCTGTTTATTGCCAAATTAAGGCAAGATTATCTCGTGAACTCACTCGTCAACGAAAAACATCGGTAGTGAACTCAACGGTTATTCCAAATGTCGTGGACGATTAGAACACTACTTATCGATTTGCTGCGCGAAGTACCAAATTGCCAGAATTTCAGCTGCCTCGTTTTGCTGGCGCCTACAGTGACAGGCCAGATTTCTACGCCATGTAGCAAAATGTAGTTGGTAACAACGAGGAACTTGCACCTTTGGAGAAGTTTCAACACCTTCGCTCCTGCTTGGATGGTGCTACTTTGAAGAACATAGGCTTCATAGAGCTCACAGGAGATAATTATGACACTGCATTGGATTTGTTAACCAAACGTTTTGATTATAAATTAATACAATTTCAGGCGCACGTAAGGCCAATTTTTGGGTTGGAAAGTGTTGAGAAGGGTTCGCCAAGCAGCTTACGTGAATTAAGCGATAAAATCAATTCGCATTTGTGAGCACTAAGCGCAATAGTTTTTGCCCAGGAAATCACCGATGGAATGCTAATTCATCTCGAAGCTCCGAAAATGGATCAAGGCACATAACATATGAGAAGTGGGAAGAAGCTCTGTCAACGAACAAGCTGCCAGGTGGACCGAAATGTAGTCATTTTTGAAAAATGATGGAAGATTTGGAAATTTGGAATAACCAAATCGGTTCGTAATGACCTCATCCCTTCATCTATCACGTCTTGTATTTTATGTAATGGAAATGATCATTATATTTTTAAATAGTCAAGTATAACAGTAATCGTTATAGTTAGAACATAATATACGGAAAGGGTTATGTAAAGCATAGTTTTCAATACAAAATGGAAGGGAAAGAGGTAAAAAGTAACTTGTATATCTGATAGAAACCTTAAAATTAATTAGACTAATCAGTTCGGAAGAATCGATCTCACCACTAATGAGCTTATGCAAAAATATTACACCAAGCATGGTTCTACGATCAGAAAAGGAAGAAAGATTTATAAGTAAAAGTCTACTACGATAGGAAGGTAAAGGAGTGGTAGCACTCCAGTTAAAACCCCGAAGGGCAAACAAAATATATTGTTTTTGTACGGATTCTATTTTGTACGGATTTTATTTTTTCCTGATGAACCTTATATTGGGGACACCATATTCAAGAATTGGTCGAACAAGAGAAGTATAAAGATGTAGGGATGATTAAATTCTTTCGACAAACGCTTAATGAAACCCAGGACACCTATTGCACGATTTGTTATAGCCAAGATGTGCTTGTCAAATTTAAGTTTGGGATCGAGCAGAATACCGAGATCTTTAACAGACTCAATACGCTCGAGAGGTTTTGCATGTAGAAAATAAGTATTGTTAAAAGGCAAACGCCTGTAAAAAAGACATTACCTTACATTTATAGCAAATAAGATTTAAAAGGTTTATTTGACACCAAGATTGGAAGCTGTCAAGATCAGCTTGCAGCATTTGACCAGATTGAGAATCAACTGACTCGAAAAGGTTCATGCCTAGAATAGTTAGTTGTTCAGAGGTTAAGGGATAAAGCTGTGAAGTTACGTGTATGTCTAACTGGGACAGAGAGGTTAATAGGGAGAATCTATATCACCCTTTAGTAGTTTGATTACTATAAAAAACCTAAGCATGCTACGACGATTAATTAATGTGGGAAGATTAAGTAAAATAAGTTTACTTTTATAAGAGGGTAAGTCAATACCAGCAACCTGGAGAACACCTACATCATTCACATCGTTTACTCTAATCAGAGGGAGAGAGAGCATATTAAGAGTATAATTACTGATGTTAGCGGTGCTTCTGTAAAGCGACGTAACCGAACAATTTAGTAGTAGATAATTACATTTATACCTGGAATAAAAACGATGAAGATCAGCTTGCAATAAGATAGTTAGAAGCTATTTTATTTCTTCTCTTTTAGAGAAGAAAACTCTAATAGATTGGTAGTCGTAGATCTCTGTTTCACAAAACCATGCTGGAAGGCAGAGACAATAGATCTACAAAAATGAATAAGTTGAGATGTAATAATTTTCTCAAAGAGTTTCGGTATAGCGGACAATTTGGAAATACCTCTATAATCATTAAAGTTATGTTTTGAACCATACAATACCTAAGTACACAGCCTGGAACACCTTATGGACCGGGTGAAAATACAGGTTTAATTTGATTGAGTTCGCTTAAAACGGAGCATTCAGTGATCACAGGTTCAGGAATAAAGTTAGGCTTTTTCAAGTTATAGGCATAAGATATATGAGGTAAGTAGCTGGCAATTGAGTAAGTAGATTGAAAGAAGTCTGCAAACAGATCGGCAGCGGCCTGATCACTGCATGCGGTCTTATTTTAAAATGAAACTAAGAAAGGAAAGAAACAAATTACACAACATTACCCAAAAAACTTTTGGAGTTATACGCGATTTACATAAAAAAACTTGACTTTTTCTAGATTTATGCATATTGCCGGCGAAGGGGGCGTGGCATTCAACTTTTGAAATAAACTTGATCTGCGTAGGAAATGCAGGAACCTTTGTGCCAAATTTGGTGTCTCTATGTCTTATAGTCTCTGAGATCTAGGTGTTCATACAGACAGACAGACGGACAGACAGACAGACGGACACGGCTATATCGTCTCGGCTGTTGACGCTGATCAAGAATATAATACTTTATGGGGTCGGAGATGCCTCCTTCTGCCTGTTACATACATTTTCTGTTGGCACTAAGTTATAATACCCTATGGGTAGTGGGTATAAAAATTCAAACACCATGAACGGACAATTTTACAGCTACGAATTCTAAATCGACAGCACAATCAATCGTAACTAATTCCGAAGTGAAAGCAACGTCAACAGCGATTAGAACCCCACCTCCACGACGAGGAGGAGTGCGATCTCGTCTATAAATATTATATCTACTTAAAAGGATTTCAAAGTTTATAATGTCTGGCCTAAACCAAGTCTCCGAAAAAGCGAACAACATAAAAAGGACAGACTACTAATATAGAGATGACTAAGTTTGCTACACAGACCTCTCACGTTCTGGTAGCCAAATGAGAAGGAAGTTAGTTTTTTGTAGCTACAGAGCTTTTACTCGAAACAGAAGGAAGTTCAACTAGAGTTCGAATTTGGGTTTAAATTTGGCTTGAATAAAAGCCTGGAAACAAAAATGTGTTTTTTGGTGGAACGCCAACAAGTGATTTTATATTAACCACAACCGCATCTACGGATGCACCTACAGCCTTGGATGGCTGACCAACAGAAACTGCTGGGGTGGTTAATGCTTCATTGCATACAAAGACTGAAACATGACCGACGCCGGTGTTAGTAGGAACAATATCCATGTGTAGAACATTTTTCTCGTCACTACTAACTATTTTTGGAGGTGCAGGAGAAGAAAGATTAATTAACGCAGGAACAGACGGAGCAGACAAATGACTTGGGTGTGGCGAAAGTTCATTACTCTTTACGCTTAGGTGACTCATTCAAAAGGTTCATACTTTTGAATTCATGCCTTGCGCAAAGGACACAGTTTGCAATTCCTTTGCATTGTTCTTCCAAGCATCACTCCTTGTTGCATATTGACACCAGCGCATCTTCTATCATTGGTCATCCTTCGCCAAACTCTCAACATCAGCAGTTTTCTGCTCTTGTTTCAACCAAAGCTCAAAATCAGACTGAAGCTGCTACTGCTGTTGTGTATATACAAAACAGTTCCGGTGTTCTCGTGTCTTGTCGAGCCATACTTGATTCAGCAGCTCAACTGAATTTAGTTACATCTCGTTTCGCAAATCCGTTTCAGCTTAAAGTTCAACCTTCAGGAATATTAATATCTGGCCTCGGAGAATCTACATTGTCATCGGATAACGAAATCGATATGAAACTGCAATCTCGAAACGCTACGTACAAAACTTCGTTCTCTACTGCAATTACCAATAATATTACTGGTTATCATCATCACTTCTACAGAAGGTCTGCAGAATGGAAGATTCCCATCAATATCCACTTAGCTGATACACTCTTCTACGAAAGCCAACGAATCGTCCTTCTCATTGGTGCTGGTTAATTCTAGCCTTCTGAGCGTTGGTCAGATTAAATTAGTTGATAGTCTCCCATTTCTGCAGAAGTCGCGGCTCGGCTGGATCGTAGCTGGATGTCTTTCTACTTCAAGGACACACTGTTGTCTACTTTAACAGTGACTCGTGTGGAATCTACTCAGCAGTCGCAGGGTGAAAGTTTGTCGGATATCATGATACGATTTTGGGAAATAGACCATGGCTGTGGCGCTGAATCTCTTTTTACAGATGACAATTTACTCTGCGAACAGCTGTTCCAAAAAGGATTATGTAGGCTTAGCTGTGGGCAATACACCGTTCGTGTTTTTTCTTGGGGACTCGTACGATCGTGCTTTGCGGAGCATTAAGGCGTTTTCCTCCAATATCCACTTTTTATTTGCTTGTGCAGACTGTAATGAATCGTTACATTTAAATTAAACGGAAGTTAAGCCCTTTAAACTCGAATGCAAAAATTAATCATAGAAGTTCCAACGCATCTTCAAGAGAAAATCTCAATAAAACCAATAGGTTTGAAATTCTAGCAGACATTTCTGATGAAGCCAAAGAAGATGTTAAAAAGAAGCCAAAGCCACCACCAATATACATACGTAAGAAAAGCTCCAATGCTCTTGCTAACAAAATTGTAGGGCTTATTGGAAAGGACAACTTTCATGTAATTCCACTTGTACGGAGCGATATCCATGAAATAATAATCTTAGCAAAGGCGAAACAGAAGGCTTCACGATTGACTTAAAGCGGTCACTCAAATATGCTGTTTATTGCCAAATTAAGGCAAGATTATCTCGTGAACTCACTCGTCAACGAAAAACATCGGTAGTGAACTCAACGGTTATTCCAAATGTCGTGGACGATTAGAACACTACTTATCGATTTGCTGCGCGAAGTACCAAATTGCCAGAATTTCAGCTGCCTCGTTTTGCTGGCGCCTACAGTGACAGGCCAGATTTCTACGCCATGTAGCAAAATGTAGTTGGTAACAACGAGGAACTTGCACCTTTGGAGAAGTTTCAACACATTCGCTCCTGCTTGGATGGTGCTACTTTGAAGAACATAGGCTTCATAGAGCTCACAGGAGATAATTATGACACTGCATTGGATTTGTTAACCAAACGTTTTGATTATAAATTAATACAATTTCAGGCGCACGTAAGGCCAATTTTTGGGTTGGAAAGTGTTGAGAAGGGTTCGCCAAGCAGCTTACGTGAATTAAGCGATAAAATCAATTCGCATTTGTGAGCACTAAGCGCAATAGTTTTTGCCCAGGAAATCACCGATGGAATGCTAATTCATCTCGAAGCTCCGAAAATGGATCAAGGCACATAACATATGAGAAGTGGGAAGAAGCTCTGTCAACGAACAAGCTGCCAGGTGGACCGAAATGTAGTCATTTTTGAAAAATGATGGAAGATTTGGAAATTTGGAATAACCAAATCGGTTCGTAATGACCTCATCCCTTCATCTATCACGTCTTGTATTTTATGTAATGGAAATGATCATTATATTTTTAAATAGTCAAGTATAACAGTAATCGTTATAGTTAGAACATAATATACGGAAAGGGTTATGTAAAGCAATACAAAATGAAAGGGAAAGAGGTAAAAAGTAACTTGTATATCTGATAGAAACCTTAAAATTAATTAGACTAATCAGTTCGGAAGAATCGATCTCACCACTAATGAGCTTATGCAAAAATATTACGCCAAGCATGGTTCTACGATCAGAAAAGGAAGAAAGATTTATAAGTAAAAGTCTACTACGATAGGAAGGTAAAGGAGTGGTAGCACTCCAGTTAAAACCCCGAAGGGCAAACAAAATATATTGTTTTTGTACGGATTCTATTTTGTACGGATTTTATTTTTTCCTGATGAACCTTATATTGGGGACACCATATTCAAGAATTGGTCGAACAAGAGAAGTATAAAGATGTAGGGATGATTAAATTCTTTCGACAAACGCTTAATGAAACCCAGGACACCTATTGCACGATTTGTTATAGCCAAGATGTGCTTGTCAAATTTAAGTTTGGGATCGAGCAGAATACCGAGATCTTTTTTTTTTTTTTTTTTTGTCGCGTATTGGACGTTAACGTACATTGTATTCACATTCAAGTGGCCCAAGCGATACCAAGCCAATGCTTGTTACGCGCGGATCCCAATAAACCCTCCTCCCGCCCAACCGACCGAGAGGCGCTGTCGCAGGACGAACGACACGATTCGCGTTTGGACAGGATAGATT
>JAWNOW010000597.1:0-82592 GCA_035045625.1 Drosophila formosana
ACCATGACGAAGATATTGCCGTAACTTTGTTTTTATGTGTTGCTATATATAGGAAGATACATTCAATAAATATAAATGCGCCAAAAATTACATATTTCTAATTACATGACCACAGGTATATGCTTCAACAATTTATATTTTAGGTATTATTACAATTTAAAGATAATAAAAAAATGTAAGTTAGCAAGTAAGTTATCTTATCGATCAAAACAAAATCAAAATATTAATTCACTCAATTGTTGTTGCATCTAATGGCAAGTTCTAATTTATTTTTGTTCTACTTATTTCGTCTATGTGGTTTCCATCAGCGCACACGTGGTTTATGACTGACCTACGTCATACCCTGGATTAATTCCAAGAGAAAATATATATATGTATATATAGTATATTTTTATTTAGGTAGTGCTTTAACTAAGACACCTTTTACCGCTGAGTTATACCAAGCCTGGTTAGAAATGTTTCAAACAAGCTGGATTTAAACTGGGAGCCGTTATTCGTTAAGATAACTTCAGGAACTATAAAGGTATAAAATATGTTATTTTCTAAATATTGACAGATTTTAGGCGCTGTAAACTTTTTGAGCGGACAAAGAAAGTGGAATTTAGTATTATGATCTACTATGATAAGCAATCCTATGTTTCCTGTCTTCTTTCTCGGATATGGGCCCAATAAATCGATATATAACTTCTGGAAGGGTCCGTCCGACGACAAAGGTGTACCCATTGGTGGTCTCAGAACAATGTTAGGGGCTTTGGTACAGCGACACACATTGCAATTTAATATGTAAGTTCTTATTTGGATAATCATTCGCGGCCAAAATAAATATCGCTTTAGCTTTTCTACGGTCTTAGCCATCCCACAATGAGCTGAACCTGGTGAGTCGTGGGATCGTTTGAGAATATCTGAAACAAGTGTTGAAGGAACCCAAAGCTTCCAAGTGTTATCGTCTTTGTATTTTCTTCCGTTACTAAAATGTGCTCAAGAGACGTAAATTGCTCAGACTGTAAATTTACTATTGGATTGACTATGTCGAATTCTTCTACTGCTGGATCAATTTGACGTGACAACGCATCTGCGACTACGTTCTCCGATCCTCGTCTGTGTACTATTGAAAATGAAAACGCTTGTAGCTTCATTGACCAACGAGCCAACCTTCCGGACATATCTTTCTGCCGCATAAGCCATTGTAAAGACGCGTGGTCAGTAATGACGACAAAATCTTGTCCCTCTATATAGGAACGAAACATTTTTATTCCTTTCAATACTGCAAGATATTCCAGCTTTTTAGACATGAATGCTATGGGTAACTCAATACCATCGCGTTCTTGTGCTAAAACACAACCAATTCCATATGAACTAACGTCACACAAAAGAATAAACTCTTGGGAAAAATCAGGGGTTATTAATATCGGTGCTACTGTTAAACATTACTTAAGCGAGTTGAAAGCTTTGTCGGCTTCCTCATTCCATCTGATAGATTTTTTCCCTTTCAGTAACTCGGTCAGTGGAAAACTAACTTTGGCGTAATTTTCGACGAAATGTCGATACCATCCAGTTAGACCTAAAAATCTTCTCAACTGTTTTATCGAGGTAGGGACTGGGAAATCCGTGATAGAAATAATTTTATCGGGATCAGTCATTATACTACCTTGGCCTATGATAAACCCAAGATATTTAATTTCACGCATACAAAATTTAGATTTGCCAACATTAATGGTAAGATTAGCTTTACGCAAACACAAAGCTATTTCTTGTAACAGAATAAGATGTGAATCAAAATCATCAGTTAAAATAAGCAAATCGTCTACATATATAAAAACCCTCTTGCGCAAATGGGCAGGTATGACCTGGTCCATGAGTCTACACAGTGTCAGAGCTGCATTACACAGTCTAAGTGGCATAATTTTATACTGATAAAGAGGACGATTTGGGATGTGAGCGTGACTCTTCGTCGAGAGAGATTTGCCAGTATGCATGCTTCATATCTAGTCCCGTTATGAAACTAGCTGGCGGTAATCGTCTTAAAATGCCATCTACGAGGTGTGTTCAAAAAGTTAGGTGACTTTTCAAATTTCGCGGGCAACATATTTTCGATTATCGATTTTTCTGTTTTGTTATATTGGTACACTCTTCCCTAACATCTGTACCAAGTTTCAATGGAACATCCTCTTTTGTTTGGTTGTGAGAGGCGTAAGGTTACAAGTTATTTTGCGAGCTCAGCGATTTTTTGCTATCGAAAAATATGGATCAAAGGATTTGCATCAAATTTTGTGTAAAAAATAAAATTATGTGCTCTGAAACACTTGAAATGTTGACAGTGGCATACGGTGAAACTGTTCTGAGTAAAAAAAATGTGTACAAGTGGTACAAACTCTTCCAAGATGGCCGGGAAGATGCCAATGACCAGCCTCGCTCTGGACGCCCAAGCACGTCAACAACTGATGAAAACGTTCAAGCAGTGACGAAAATTGTTTTGGAAAATCGTCGAATCACTATCAGAGAAGTTGCTGAAGATGTCGGTATATCGCTTGGCTCGTGCCATGAAATTTTTTCAAACGTTTTGGGTATGAGTCGTGTGTCAGCGAAGTTTGTTCCGAAATTGCTGAATTTTGACCAAAAGAACCGTCGCACGAGCATCAAAAGGGTCATAACTGGTGACGAATCATGGGTATATGGTTATGATATCGAAACCAAAGCCCAATCGTCCCAATGGACGGAGATTTGCAACGATTGAAGAGATAAAGACTGCATCGCTGCAAGAGCTCAAGGCTATACCGAAAAGTGCTTATGGGAAGTGCTTTGAGGATTGGAAAAACCGTTGGCATAAGTGTATTGTATCTGAGGGGGATTACTTTGAAGGGGACAACATAAATATTGATAAATAAATTAATAGTTTTTCTTGAAAATACAAAGTCACCTTACTTTTGGAACACACCTCGTATATGAGATAATGGATATGCATCCCGTCTTGTTACCTTATTCACCTCTCGTGAATCTAGACATAACCTACATTTGTCACCTTTCTTTACTAGTACACAATTAATGCTCCACGGACTTGTGGATACTTTTATAACGTCGAGCGCTAACATACTATATTATCAACTTCAGCAAACATAAATTTTTCGATGGCTGGGGACACTGGTCAATGCCGTTGTTTGATGGGCTTAGTCGATTCGACTTCAATCGAGTGTTTAATTAAACTTTTTCTCTCCAAACCTTCTTTGCTAAATGACGGAAATATCTCGATCACTGCATTCAAACGCTCCTGTTGTTCTACCGGTAGTAGATGAAATTTTGGTTGTTCGTCTTCAGACTCTGAAGATCCTACATCAAGTTCAGATATGTCAACTGGAGCTGCTATTTTATCAATAAATCCGAATTTCTTCCAAAAATCTTTTCCCAAAAAAACATTTTGTTTTAGATCAGGAATAATAAAGAGTTCTAAACTTTCAGTTTTCTGACGATATTTTATTACGGTGCTAAGTTTGCCGACTACATTACTTTTTATTCTATTAGCCGTTAAAATGGCTCCTGAACACTTTTTATACCCGCTACCCATAAGTTAGAAGGGTATTATAACTTAGTGCCAACAGAAAATGTATGTAACAGGCAGAAGGAAGCATCTCCGACCCCATAAAGTATATATATTCTTAATCAGTGTCAACAGCCGAGACGATATAGCCATGTCCGTCTGTATGAACACCTAGATCTCAGAGACTCTAAGAGCTAGAGCTACCAAATTTGGGGACAGTACTCCTATAAGTCCTACGCAAATCAAGTTTATTTCAAATGTTGGATGCCACGCCCCTTTTCGCCTCCAAAAGTCTGTAAAAGCCGTAATAATAGACCTAGAGCATTGAATTTTGGTATGCATTTTAATGATTATATTCTCTATGATTCCTGTGAATTTATTGAGATCGAATGAAAAACAAGGAAGTTATTAAAGAATCAATTTTATATGCAAGATTCACTTGCAGCTGCTCGCGCTTTGTTGGTTTAGTTGACAGTGTGACCATAACGGTGTTGTGGATTTTTATTCGCTATTTTCAAATATATACAAAAACAAGTGAGAAAGCTACAGTCGAGAGCGCTCGACCGTATGATACCCGCAACCCATTTCGAGAGAAAAAAAAATATTAATGGTATTTTAACAACAAATATACCAAAAATATACTGAATTTTGTGTTTTGTTTGTATATATTTGAAAATAACGGTTAAAAATCCACAACACCGACAAGGTCACACAGTCAACTAAACAAACAAAGCGCGAGCAGCTGCAAGTGAATTTTGCATATAAAATTGATTCATTAATAACTTCCTTGTTTTTCACTCGATCTCAACCAAATTCACAGGAATCATTGAGAATATAATTGTTATTATGCATACCAAAATTCAATGCTCTAGGTCTATTATTACGGCTTTTACAGTTTTTGGGGGCGGAAAGGGGCGTGGCAAAAATCTAAAACAATCTTGATCTGCGTAATACCTACACGAATACTGTCACCAAATTTGATATCTCTAGGTCATTCACACACTTAAAACGTCCATATGCACTGGGCACAAAAATTTTGATAAATAATTTAACGAATAACTTTTGTTCTACTTATCCGATTTGTACCAAAATTACAGGGTATATTAAGAGTGTCAAGCGCAAATGGGTTACCAAATTACACATCATTACACAAAGAACTTTTGGAGTTATACGCGATTTACTATAAAAAAACTTGACTTTTTCTAGATTAATGCTTATTGTGTGCGAAGGGGGCGTGGCATCCAACTTTTGAAATAAACTTGATCTGCGTAGGGTATGAAGGAAACTTTTTGCCAAATTTGGTGACTCTATGTCTTATAGTCTCTGAGATCCAGGTGTTCATTCGGACAGACAGACGGACAGACGGACAGACGGACATGGCTATATCATCTCGGCTGTTGACGCTGATCAAGAATATATATACTTTATGGGGTCGGAGATGCCTCCTTCTGCCTGTTACATACATTTTCTGTTGGCACTAAGTCATAATACCCTTCTACCCTATGGGTAGCGGGTATAAAAACAAGTTTTAGTAGTTTTAGCTTGACCTTTTATGTGTATACATATGTACAGACATAACATATGACTTTGCTAGCCAGCAAAGTGTTTCCGTTGCTTTATATAAACTTGTCGGAGACGGATTGATTACTTGAATTGCGCGCCCAGGCGAAGTTACTGGTGTTGGAAACGGTGATATCCTTTTTAGTTATATAACACTAAAAAGAGTGGGACGACAACATACGTGTCGTCAGTGTTGCCCAGTGTTAGATTGAGTGTGTTTTGAAAAAATACCAGAACTGCCACGTGGGGCAGCGAATTAATTCATCGTATCTTGACGCGCATACTGGGACTCTCTCCGCTCCGATTTTATTAAGAAAATGACTGAGAATATTAATCCCGAAAAGTCGATTCGGAACGATATGGATGAGTATTCGACAAACTCTTTTATAGAAAACACTCACTGCTTCACATTGCGCAACTCTAAGCTAAGAGAATCAATTACTAAAGAACATACGGAGAAGGCACACGTCTTCTAAAGCCAACGAATCAAACTCCTAAAAAAAACCCAGAGTGCAAAATAAAAATTTCATGTTTGAAATATATCAAGTTGGTGCCGCAAGTGAGCGCATTTTAAATAATGACTTAATAAGTCTTGGCCCAACCTCAAAGAGAAGAAATAACACCTAAAACATCTGGATGCATATCATCTCAACATCTCATACAAGCGCTGCTTGGCAAAAATACTAACAACTGATACAATACTAATTCCATTTGTCTGTAAAAATCATTGAATTCATAAAAAATGTCTGACAGCCAGATTATTTGAAAATATTTCTACGCCTGTGGCGCTGAGTACATTACCCAAAAGAAATACAAAATCAAGTAAGAAAGGTACATTTGAGAGTGCTCGACTGTAATATATCCGCAATCCATTTCGAGATAAAACAAAAATTTAAGTCATATTTGAACAACAAATATACCAAAGAAATATATTAAAAAATAATTTTTTGTATTTATTTAAAAAAATCCATAACATACCGAAATGATCACACTGTCTACTACACAAGCAAAGCGGGAGCATCTGGAAGTGAATTTTGCATATAAAATTGATTCATAAATAACTTCCCTGTTTTTCATTCGATCTCAACCACAGGAGTCACAGGAATCATTGAGAATATAATTATTATTATGCATACCAAAATTCAATGCTCTAGGTTTTTATACCCGCTACCCAAAGGATAGAAGGGTATTATAACTTAGTGCCAACAGAAAATGTATGTAACCAGATTTGGCAAAAAGGTTCCTTCATACCCTACGCAGATCAAGTTTATTTCAAAAGTTGGATGCCACGCCCCCTTCGCCCACAATAAGCATTAATCTAGAAAAAGTTTTTTTTTCTGTAAATCGCGTATAACTCCAAAAGTTCTTTGTGTAATGATGTGTAATTTAATAACCTATCTGTAATTTTGTTATAAATCGGATAAGTAGAACAAAATTTATTGGTTAAATTATTAATCAAACTTGTTGTGCCCAGTGCATATGGACGTTTTAAGTGCGTGAATGACCTAAAGATATCAAATTTGGTGACAGTATTCAGTAGGTCTTTCGCAGATAAAGTTTGTTTTAGATTTTTGCCACGCCCCTTTTCGCCTCCAAAAACTGTAAAAGCCGTAATAATAGACCTAGAGCATTGAATTTGTATGCATAATAATAGTTATATTCTCAATGACTCCTCTGAATTTGGTTGAGATCGAATTTAAAACATGGAAGTTATTAAAGAATCAATTTTAAATGCAAAATTGAATTGAAGCTGCTCGCGCTTTGTTTGTTTAGTTGACAGTGTGACCATGCCGGAGTTGTGAATTTTTACCCGCTTTTTTCAAACATATACAGCAAAACACAAGTTTCAGTATATTTTTGGTTTATTTGTTGTCAAATATCATTTAAATTTTTTGTTTTCTCTCGAAATGGGTTGCGGGTATCATACGGTCGAGCACTCTCGACTGCAGCTTTCTTACTTGTTTTTCTTTGTTTTTGAAATCATGCATCACTGAGGAGTAGGTCGGCCTACTCATATTACATTGTATTACATTTAATTGTTCTGACCATTTTCATTATTTGTTTTCTTCGTTCGCTAAAGTGTTACAGCCTACAGGCCAGATCAAATATTTGAATGGGTGTGGGTTACATTGTCACATTATTGATAAATCGTGGTCAGTGGATAAGAGCTACTACCACGCAGTTCAATGTATGTATCTGCTCCTGGTAACATTTTCTGAAGTTTTCTAATACGTTTGAGAGAAAAGTCAGCTGGCTTACTTACTTTCTGTGAGGTTGTGCATGGTTTCAAACATTTTGTTTATGAATTGTATTTTGTTTGGTTTCCGATTTTGAGCCTATTTGTTAATTTGTGTATTTATTGAAATTTTATTTAATTAGCCATTTATTTATATATTTATTGATGTATTTATTTATTTAGTTAATGATTATATTTTGTTCCAAGATAGGCCCTAGGTTAGTTAGTTAGAAATATTTAAAAACAATGGCAGGACGGGGAATTCCTAATAATCCTTATCAGAGGTCAATAACAGAAACTATTTGTTGCGCTTGCACACAAGAAGTGGAGCGAAAACTGTTGGTATCTTCTGTGTTTTCAATGCCGATGCATCTCTTCTAAATATAAAAAATTTTATTTTATCATTCTTAGCTAAAAATAATTAGCAATTAACATGGTGTTGGAAATTATAACCAAATAAAAATCCTAGCTAACTAACCTACCATCTGACCATCTGACCTGATGGGGTTTTTCCTGGGTTTTCCCCAATCCATGCACCGAATGCTGGGTTAGATTAATATTGCTTAGACACTCCCAGAGATTTCATATTTTAATTTTAATTGAATTATTTCTTTTTATTTTAAACTATAAAAATATTTTTAATCATAAGTTTACTCTTTTAGTCATTAATTAATTAATTTAATTAATTTCTTCAATGTCGACTGTTCATAATCGACTTTGAATAAAATAAAAAAACTCCAAGCAACAGGCCTGGTTTTCAACCCGCCGCAGGGCAGCCCACAGCGCAATCTGTACAGGGCCAGCTGGAAACACAACAAGCCTCTGCAATAGCGGGTAATTATCAAGGTGGTCTTCAAAGGTCAGAATAGCCAATAATTCAGCCAGTTGGGAGCCCAGACTTAGCAACAACAAATTTGCAGCGGGTGTTAGTATCGGCTATCGCCATCGCATTAGCACAACAGACCGATCGGTTGACAGAAGAGATTGAAAGTGGATTTCAACGTATATCTGCTCAATCCTCCCCGGCCAATACGGGCGCAACTCAATCTTTGCCAGTTAATAATGGCGCAGAGTCGCGTTATGCAATACCTCCTCCAATGGGTCCACACAATCAAAGTTTTGAGCAGCTATTTGGAATAGAAAATCGGCCAAATCCGTTGAACGGCAGAGCACCTGCAGCTAACAGGGGTTCACCTTATGGTTCGCAGCAAAGTCAAGGACTTCGACCTGATAGGAATAGCCAAATTATTTAAAATTGGAAGCTGCGTTTTCCCGGGCATGCGTCTACGTCAATTGACGATTTTATATATAGAGTCGAAGCGTTGACCAGACAGACACTGGAGGGCGACTTTGATCTGCTTGATCTATGCCAGCAACTTGTTTGTTTCAAGACTGTGTGTTGGAGCGAAAAGTTTTTTGTTATGCCTATGGCAACCAATATCGGCCAAGTTGCGTAAATTGAAACACGGAATTAAAAAACGAACGACTGCGTGCACGCAAACTGATTTCGAGGGCTTCCAATACGGAGTAACTAAATGTTTAGACACTCCGGAGTTACTTGACTCGTCAAAACTTCCAATACCAAAAGTTAATAGAAGTTTAGCACCCCATAAAAATAATCGATCGCCGCAGTGTTGTAAGTTAAATAAAGCTGCTAAACGAGATATTCTGCCATCGGTAGTAAATAAAACTGGTGATCTGCGACCATATGCCCAAGTCCAAGTATTCAACAAATTTGTTGCGGGATTGATGGACACTGGCGCCAGCATTAGCTGTGTAGGGGGCAGTCTTGCACAAGAAATTGTAGCAACTAAGGCTATGTATATGCCACTTAAATTCTGTACACACAGCTGATGGAACCCAGCAGGCGATCATTGGGAAACTATCTACTATTACGCAATGAAATATTTATTTATTTAGACGATTTGTTATTTATTTCCGAAACGTTTGAGAAGCATCTGGCCGTTCTGAAAGAGCTCGCTAACCGATTAACGTTAGCAGGGCTCACAATTATTGTGAAGAAGAGCAGTTTTTGTTTGCAAGAAGTGAAGTATCTAGGATATGTCATAGGCCAAGGTACAATCCAAACTGATCCCAAGAAAATAGCAGCGATTAAAGAATTTCCAGTACCAAGATCAGTCAGACAAGTCAGACGCTTCTTAGGTTCCACAGGCTGGTACCACAAGTTTATAAAAAAAACTATCCTGGAATCGTTGCCCTGACAAGAATCGTGGAATCGTGTGGTCAGAAGAAGCTCAAAAGGCATTTAATGTGCTGAAAGATGCGATGTGTAAGACTCCAGACTTTTCCAAGCCTTTTGCTATCCATTCTGATGCTAGCTAGCTTTACAGGTGTTGGAGGTGTAATGCAAAGCGAAAACGATGGACATGATGTACCAATAGCATTTATTTCTCGAAAGCTTAATAAATTGCAACGAAATTATTCAGTCACAGAAAAAGAGTGTTGAGCTGCGGTAATGTGCGTAAAGAAGTTTCGTGCCTACGTAGAAGGACATAAATTTGTTATTTAGACCGATCACGCGTTCTTAAAGGGGCTTATGGCCCAACGCGATTTAAGTTCCCGTTTAACCAGATGGGCTCCGTTGAGTATGCAGAGCTTCAAAACAAATTGTTTAGCCAGTCGTCTTGTTTGCCAGATTTAAAAGTTGTCGGCAATCTTGTTTATCGCCGATCAGAACATGTGGCGGGTGAACAAATTGCAGATGATTTTTGTTGGAAGCTGTGGATCCTCAAAGAACTCACTGATATTTTGAAACAGTGTCACGGTTCTCCATTAGCAGTCCACAATGGGATTGGGAAAATATTAGAATGGATAAGACGTTATTATTATTGGTCAAATCTGGTAAATGACGTTAAAGTCTATGTCAATGAGCGTGATAATTGCAAGTGTACGAAACACCCAAATCAGCCCAAATCAGCCAACTGCGACTAAAACATAATCAGAGGTTCAGAGAGTTTTTCAGCAACTGTATGTCGACTTTTTGGGCCCTTATACACGTAGTCGTTTGGGAAATGTGGGTATTTTTGTTGTGTTGGACCATCTATCAAAATACCCCTTATTGAAACCCGCGGATGCCATTGTGCCATTTTTGGAAGAGAATATTTTTCACTGTTTTGGGGTCCCCGAGGTAATATTGTCAGATAATGGAGTCCAATTTAAGTCACACAAGTCCAACATGGGTACACTGCGACGTATGCGCCACAAGCTAATGCGAAATTTCCAAAGGAATTTTGTGAAAGGATTTAGTTGTAAGCTAGCCCCAATATTTGTGAAAGCCAGGATTAAGAAAAAACTGGGTAGTGAGCTGGAAGATTAACAAGGTAAACGGGTCGGCAATTCCATGCTAAGGATATTAGGAAATAATCGATGGAGCCATATACAAAAAAAAGGGGTCAAGATAGCGTCATCTATCGGTAGGCGGCATAAGTTACACTAACAAGCATTTATGTAGGCCGATTCATTTTATTTTGTACGAGATGAAAAAGAGAAAAAAAAACATTTTTGTGCTGTCTGTCGTTTTAGTGCAACGTGTGTTAACCTCAACAGTTAAAAGTATGGAAATATTCAAAATTAAAACAAGTAAGAAAGCTACAGTCGAGAGTGCTCGACAGTATGACACCCGCAACCCATTTCGAGAGAAAACAAAAAACGTAAATGATATTTTAACAAAAAATATACCAAATATACTAAAACTTGTCTTTTTGTATATGTTTGAAAATAGCGAATAAAAATCCACAACACGGTAATGGTCACACTGTCAACTAAACAAACAAAGCGCGGGCAGCTGCAAGTGAATTTTCCATATAAAATTGATTGGTTATAACTTCCTTTGTTTTTCATTCGATCTCAACCAAATTCACAGGAATCATAGAGAATGTAATTATTATTATGCATACCAAAATTCAATGCTCTACGTCTATTATTACGGCTTTTACAGACTTTAGGGGCGGAAAGGGGCGTGGCATCCAACATTTAAAATAAACTTGATCTGCGTTGGACCTAAAGGAGTACTCTCCCCAAATTTGGTAGCTCTAGCTCTTATAGTCTCTGAGATCTAGGTGTTCATACAGACGGACAGACGGACATGGCTATATCGTCTCGGCTGTTGACACTGATCAAAAATATATATACTTTATGGGGTCGGAGATGCCTCCTTCTGCCTTCTACATTTTCTGTTGGTACTAAGTTATAATACCCTTCTACCCTATGGGTAGCGGGTATAAAAAATATATATAGTTTTGTTCGACGGCCTGCAGATCTATTTAGTAAGACGCCTCAATATTACATTGTGAGTACATTTGTGGTGATTTAAACCATATACATACTCATATATGATTTATTTTGAAGTGCGCCGCAATTGGTCCAGCAGCCGATGCATTGCAGTGCCGAACCCCAAATGTTGAGTAAATTAAGAAGTCTTCTTTTAAATTCAATCCTTAATTTCAGTTTTCGTTTGATTTGATCTAATTTGTACATTTATATTATAATAGTTGTGTTCAGCGTGTTGTTGTTTTGGTTAGATTTGAATCATTTAAAATACGCATCGTAAGCTTTCCGCTTAATATACCGAACAGTTGGAACGTCCACGACAGAAAGCTGGCGGGCGTGAGACAGTGAACCGCCCAGCTGATAGCAACAATTACCGATCAGAGCACACCTGCGCATTGGTCTAGGCTATCGTACCACCAGGTTTTTATTGTGGATAGGAAACTTTGGATGTATTTGTTATTGTATTGTTTATATTAAGATCTAATTGTGTACGTTTGTAATTTTGTCCCAGTGACTTGTCATCGAATGCAGACACACACACACACACGGAAAGATATTTCAGCGTGGGATGTTGACTGTAAGTCGGCATTACATTAATATATCATAGCTACACACACAAACGGCTGGCAAAAATCCTCTGACTGAACCCTCCACGAGGATGGCGGCTGGGTAATACATACTGCATCGTCTCGGGCAACCAAGAGATGTCAGCAATACTTGCTCGCTCATGAGACCTTGCAGCTTCTAGGTAAGATTTTTAGATTTATTCTGGAAAGCTGAGCTCCAGGACCATGGTCAGAGGTACTTGGCAGCAAGTATAAAATGCATCATGAATTCTTGGTTGATTAAAGTATGGAGGCAAATACGGAGGAGTCAACTCGGGCTGGGATGTCAGCCCAAACGTCGGTGGGAAGTGGGACCGCTACCACCGGCGGGCACGGTGAGAAGAAATCCTCTCTGCGTGTCGCTAGTGGTCACGATGGTAGAGTGGATAAACTCCATCGACAAGAGGGTGTGGACCTGGAACCAACTGCCACGGAGTCGGAGTTTGTGTTCAGGCTCATCGATGACGGAGTTCGAGCTAGCGTTTGCGCTAGCGAGGATGCTGTTGGATGAGTCATCGAGCACTGATGAAGACGAAATGACAGTAGTCCAGGGACCATCGAACAAGGAAGGCGCTAACCTCAAGCGCAAACAACACTCAGGCTACAAGAGCTCTCTAAAGTTCCTTAAGGGACTGCAAGGCCGCAACCCAGAGTCGTTGAACGAGCGTGAGAGGAAACTGCGCAAGAAGCACAAATACAACGTGCGGCGGTACTTGAGGCTCGCTTAGTCTGCTGAACCGAGTAGGAGTGCACGGTGCCAGGGTGGCAAGGGGTTTTAGGCAGTAGCCATAGCCAACCCGACGGTTGGTGGAACCAACGAAATCCAAGTCATTGATTGATTACTTGAATTGCGCGCCCAGGCGAAGTTACTGGTGTTGGAAACGGTGATATCCTTTTTAGTTATATAACACTAAAAAGAGTGGGACGACAACATACGTGTCGTCAGTGTTGCCCAGTGTTAGATTGAGTGTGTTTTGAAAAAATACCAGAACTGCCACGTGGGGCAGCGAATTAATTCATCGTATCTTGACGCGCATACTGGGACTCTCTCCGCTCCGATTTTATTAAGAAAATGATGAGATTTATCCCGAAAAGTCGATTCGGAACGATATGGATGAGTATTCGACAAACTCTTTTATAGAAAACACTCACTGCTTCACATTGCGAACTCTAAGCTAAGAGAATCAATTACTAAAGAACATACGGAGAAGGCACACGTCTTCTAAAGCCAACGAATCAAACTCCTAAAAAAAACCCAGAGTGCAAAATAAAAATTTCATGTTTGAAATATATCAAGTTGATGCCGCAAGTGAGCGCATTTTAAATAATGACTTAATAAGTCTTGGCCCAACCTCAAAGAGAAGAAATAACACCTAAAACATCTGGATGCATATCATCTCAACATCTCATACAAGCGCTGCTTGGCAAAAATACTAACAACTGATACAATACTAATTCCATTTGTCTGTAAAAATCATTGAATTCATAAAAAATGTCTGACAGCCAGATTATTTGAAAATATTTCTACGCCTATGGCGCTGAGTACATTACCCAAAAGAAATACAAAATCAAGTAAGAAAGGTACATTTGAGAGTGCTCGACTGTAATATATCCGCAATCCATTTCGAGATAAAACAAAAATTTAAGTCATATTTGAACAACAAATAACCAAAGAAATATATTAAAAAATAATTTTTTGTATTTATTTAAAAAAATCCATAACATACCGAAATGATCACACTGTCTACTACACAAGCAAAGCGGGAGCATCTGGAAGTGAATTTTGCATATAAAATTGATTCATAAATAACTTCCCTGTTTTTCATTCGATCTCAACCACAGGAGTCACAGGAATCATTGATAATATAATTATTATTATGCATACCAAAATTCAATGCTCTAGGTTTTTATACCCGCTACCCAAAGGATAGAAGGGTATTATAACTTAGTGCCAACAGAAAATGTATGTAACCAGATTTGGCAAAAAGGTTCCTTCATACCCTACGCAGATCAAGTTTATTTCAAAAGTTGGATGCCACGCCCCCTTCGCCCACAATAAGCATTAATCTAGAAAAAGTTTTTTTTTCTGTAAATCGCGTATAACTCCAAAAGTTCTTTGTGTAATGATGTGTAATTTAATAACCTATCTGTAATTTTGTTATAAATCGGATAAGTAGAACAAAATTTATTGGTTAAATTATTAATCAAATTGTTGTGCCCAGTGCATATGGACGTTTTAAGTGCGTGAATGACCTAAAGATATCAAATTTGGTGACAGTATTCAGTAGGTCTTTCGCAGATAAAGTTTGTTTTAGATTTTTGCCACGCCCCTTTTCGCCTCCAAAAACTGTAAAAGCCGTAATAATAACCAAGCATTGAATTTGTATGCATAATAATAGTTATATTCTCAATGACTCCTCTGAATTTGGTTGAGATCGAATTTAAAACATGGAAGTTATTAAAGAATCAATTTTAAATGCAAAATTGAATTGAAGCTGCTCGCGCTTTGTTTGTTTAGTTGACAGTGTGACCATGCCGGAGTTGTGAATTTTTACCCGCTTTTTTCAAACATATACAGCAAAACACAAGTTTCAGTATATTTTTGGTTTATTTGTTGTCAAATATCATTTAAATTTTTTGTTTTCTCTCGAAATGGGTTGCGGGTATCATACGGTCGAGCACTCTCGACTGCAGCTTTCTTACTTGTTTTTCTTTGTTTTTGAAATCATGCATCACTGAGGAGTAGGTCGGCCTACTCATATTACATTGTATTACATTTAATTGTTCTGACCATTTTCATTATTTGTTTTCTTCGTTCGCTAAAGTGTTACAGCCTACAGGCCAGATCAAATATTTGAATGGGTGTGGGTTACATTGTCACATTATTGATAAATCGTGGTCAGTGGATAAGAGCTACTACCACGCAGTTCAATGTATGTATCTGCTCCTGGTAACATTTTCTGAAGTTTTCTAATACGTTTGAGAGAAAAGTCAGCTGGCTTACTTACTTTCTGTGAGGTTGTGCATGGTTTCAAACATTTTGTTTATGAATTGTATTTTGTTTGGTTTCCGATTTTGAGCTTATTTATTAATTTGTGTATTTATTGAAATTTTATTTAATTAGCCATTTATTTATATATTTATTGATGTATTTATTTATTTAGTTAATGATTATATTTTGTTCCAAGATAGGCCCTAGGTTAGTTAGTTAGAAATATTTAAAAACAATGGCAGGACGGGGAATTCCTAATAATCCTTATCAGAGGTCAATAACAGAAACTATTTGTTGCGCTTGCACACAAGAAGTGGAGCGAAAACTGTTGGTATCTTCTGTGTTTTCAATGCCGATGCATCTCTTCTAAATATAAAAAATTTTATTTTATCATTCTTAGCTAAAAATAATTAGCAATTAACATGGTGTTGGAAATTATAACCAAATAAAAATCCTAGCTAACTAACCTACCATCTGACCATCTGACCTGATGGGGTTTTTCCTGGGTTTTCCCCAATCCATGCACCGAATGCTGGGTTAGATTAATATTGCTTAGACACTCCCAGAGATTTCATATTTTAATTTTAATTGAATTATTTCTTTTTATTTTAAACTATAAAAATATTTTTAATCATAAGTTTACTCTTTTAGTCATTAATTAATTAATTTAATTAATTTCTTCAATGTCGACTGTTCATAATCGACTTTGAATAAAATAAAAAAACTCCAAGCAACAGGCCTGGTTTTCAACCCGCCGCAGGGCAGCCCACAGCGCAATCTGTACAGGGCCAGCTGGAAACACAACAAGCCTCTGCAATAGCGGGTAATTATCAAGGTGGTCTTCAAAGGTCAGAATAGCCAATAATTCAGCCAGTTGGGAGCCCAGACTTAGCAACAACAAATTTGCAGCGGGTGTTAGTATCGGCTATCGCCATCGCATTAGCACAACAGACCGATCGGTTGACAGAAGAGATTGAAAGTGGATTTCAACGTATATCTGCTCAATCCTCCCCGGCCAATACGGGCGCAACTCAATCTTTGCCAGTTAATAATGGCGCAGAGTCGCGTTATGCAATACCTCCTCCAATGGGTCCACACAATCAAAGTTTTGAGCAGCTATTTGGAATAGAAAATCGGCCAAATCCGTTGAACGGCAGAGCACCTGCAGCTAACAGGGGTTCACCTTATGGTTCGCAGCAAAGTCAAGGACTTCGACCTGATAGGAATAGCCAAATTATTTAAAATTGGAAGCTGCGTTTTCCCGGGCATGCGTCTACGTCAATTGACGATTTTATATATAGAGTCGAAGCGTTGACCAGACAGACACTGGAGGGCGACTTTGATCTGCTTGATCTATGCCAGCAACTTGTTTGTTTCAAGACTGTGTGTTGGAGCGAAAAGTTTTTTGTTATGCCTATGGCAACCAATATCGGCCAAGTTGCGTAAATTGAAACACGGAATTAAAAAACGAACGACTGCGTGCACGCAAACTGATTTCGAGGGCTTCCAATACGGAGTAACTAAATGTTTAGACACTCCGGAGTTACTTGACTCGTCAAAACTTCCAATACCAAAAGTTAATAGAAGTTTAGCACCCCATAAAAATAATCGATCGCCGCAGTGTTGTAAGTTAAATAAAGCTGCTAAACGAGATATTCTGCCATCGGTAGTAAACAAAACTGGTGATCTGCGACCATATGCCCAAGTCCAAGTATTCAACAAATTTGTTGCGGGATTGATGGACACTGGCGCCAGCATTAGCTGTGTAGGGGGCAGTCTTGCACAAGAAATTGTAGCAACTAAGGCTATGTATAGCCACTTAAATTCTGTACACACAGCTGATGGAACCCAGCAGGCGATCATTGGGAAACTATCTACTATTACGCAATGAAATATTTATTTATTTATACGATTTGTTATTTATTTCCGAAACGTTTGAGAAGCATCTGGCCGTTCTGAAAGAGCTCGCTAACCGATTAACGTTAGCAGGGCTCACAATTATTGTGAAGAAGAGCAGTTTTTGTTTGCAAGAAGTGAAGTATCTAGGATATGTCATAGGCCAAGGTACAATCCAAACTGATCCCAAGAAAATAGCAGCGATTAAAGAATTTCCAGTACCAAGATCAGTCAGACAAGTCAGACGCTTCTTAGGTTCCACAGGCTGGTACCACAAGTTTATAAAAAAAACTATCCTGGAATCGTTGCCCTGACAAGAATCGTGGAATCGTGTGGTCAGAAGAAGCTCAAAAGGCATTTAATGTGCTGAAAGATGCGATGTGTAAGACTCCAGACTTTTCCAAGCCTTTTGCTATCCATTCTGATGCTAGCTAGCTTTACAGGTGTTGGAGGTGTAATGCAAAGCGAAAACGATGGACATGATGTACCAATAGCATTTATTTCTCGAAAGCTTAATAAATTGCAACGAAATTATTCAGTCACAGAAAAAGAGTGTTGAGCTGCGGTAATGTGCGTAAAGAAGTTTCGTGCCTACGTAGAAGGACATAAATTTGTTATTTAGACCGATCACGCGTTCTTAAAGGGGCTTATGGCCCAACGCGATTTAAGTTCCAGTTTAACCAGATGGGCTCCGTTGAGTATGCAGAGCTTCAAAACAAAGTGTTTAGCCAGTCGTCTTGTTTGCCAGATTTAAAAGTTGTCGACAATCTTGTTTATCGCCGATCAGAACATGTGGCGGGTGAACAAATTGCAGATGATTTTTGTTGGAAGCTGTGGATCCTCAAAGAACTCACTGATATTTTGAAACAGTGTCACGGTTCTCCATTAGCAGTCCACAATGGGATTGGGAAAATCTTAGAATGGATAAGACGTTATTATTATTGGTCAAATCTGGTAAATGACGTTAAAGTCTATGTCAATGAGCGTGATAATTGCAAGTGTACGAAACACCCAAATCAGCCCAAATCAGCCAACTGCGACTAAAACATAATCAGAGGTTCAGAGAGTTTTTCAGCAACTGTATGTCGACTTTTTGGGCCCTTATACACGTAGTCGTTTGGGAAATGTGGGTATTTTTGTTGTGTTGGACCATCTATCAAAATACCCCTTATTGAAACCCGCGGATGCCATTGTGCCATTTTTGGAAGAGAATATTTTTCACTGTTTTGGGGTCCCCGAGGTAATATTGTCAGATAATGGAGTCCAATTTAAGTCACACAAGTCCAACATGGGTACACTGCGACGTATGCGCCACAAGCTAATGCGAAATTTCCAAAGGAATTTTGTGAAAGGATTTAGTTGTAAGCTAGCCCCAATATTTGTGAAAGCCAGGATTAAGAAAAAACTGGGTAGTGAGCTGGAAGATTAACAAGGTAAACGGGTCGGCAAATTCCATGCTAAGGATATTAGGAAATAATCGATGGAGCCATATACAAAAAAAAAGGGGTCAAGATAGCGTCATCTATCGGTAGGCGGCATAAGTTACACTAACAAGCATTTATGTAGGCCGATTCATTTTATTTTGTACGAGATGAAAAAGAGAAAAAAAAACATTTTTGTGCTGTCTGTCGTTTTAGTGCAACGTGTGTTAACCTCAACAGTTAAAAGTATGGAAATATTCAAAATTAAAACAAGTAAGAAAGCTACAGTCGAGAGTGCTCGACAGTATGACACCCGCAACCCATTTCGAGAGAAAACAAAAAACGTAAATGATATTTTAACAAAAAATATACCAAATATACTAAAACTTGTCTTTTTGTATATGTTTGAAAATAGCGAATAAAAATCCACAACACGGTAATGGTCACACTGTCAACTAAACAAACAAAGCGCGGGCAGCTGCAAGTGAATTTTCCATATAAAATTGATTGGTTATAACTTCCTTTGTTTTTCATTCGATCTCAACCAAATTCACAGGAATCATAGAGAATGTAATTATTATTATGCATACCAAAATTCAATGCTCTACGTCTATTATTACGGCTTTTACAGACTTTAGGGGCGGAAAGGGGCGTGGCATCCAACATTTAAAATAAACTTGATCTGCGTTGGACCTAAAGGAGTACTCTCCCCAAATTTGGTAGCTCTAGCTCTTATAGTCTCTGAGATCTAGGTGTTCATACAGACGGACAGACGGACATGGCTATATCGTCTCGGCTGTTGACACTGATCAAAAATATATATACTTTATGGGGTCGGAGATGCCTCCTTCTGCCTTCTACATTTTCTGTTGGTACTAAGTTATAATACCCTTCTACCCTATGGGTAGCGGGTATAAAAAATATATATAGTTTTGTTCGACGGCCTGCAGATCTATTTAGTAAGACGCCTCAATATTACATTGTGAGTACATTTGTGGTGATTTAAACCATATACATACTCATATATGATTTATTTTGAAGTGCGCCGCAATTGGTCCAGCAGCCGATGCATTGCAGTGCCGAACCCCAAATGTTGAGTAAATTAAGAAGTCTTCTTTTAAATTCAATCCTTAATTTCAGTTTTCGTTTGATTTGATCTAATTTGTACATTTATATTATAATAGTTGTGTTCAGCGTGTTGTTGTTTTGGTTAGATTTGAATCATTTAAAATACGCATCGTAAGCTTTCCGCTTAATATACCGAACAGTTGGAACGTCCACGACAGAAAGCTGGCGGGCGTGAGACAGTGAACCGCCCAGCTGATAGCAACAATTACCGATCAGAGCACACCTGCGCATTGGTCTAGGCTATCGTACCACCAGGTTTTTATTGTGGATAGGAAACTTTGGATGTATTTGTTATTGTATTGTTTATATTAAGATCTAATTGTGTACGTTTGTAATTTTGTCCCAGTGACTTGTCATCGAATGCAGACACACACACACACACGGAAAGATATTTCAGCGTGGGATGTTGACTGTAAGTCGGCATTACATTAATATATCATAGCTACACACACAAACGGCTGGCAAAAATCCTCTGACTGAACCCTCCACGAGGATGGCGGCTGGGTAATACATACTGCATCGTCTCGGGCAACCAAGAGATGTCAGCATCACTTGCTCGCTCATGAGACCTTGCAGCTTCTAGCTAAGATTTTTAGATTTATTCTGGAAAGCTGAGCTCCAGGACCATGGTCAGAGGTACTTGGCAGCAAGTATAAAATGCATCATGAATTCTTGGTTGATTAAAGTATGGAGGCAAATACGGAGGAGTCAACTCGGGCTGGGATGTCAGCCCAAACGTCGGTGGGAAGTGGGACCGCTACCACCGGCGGGCACGGTGAGAAGAAATCCTCTCTGCGTGTCGCTAGTGGTCACGATGGTAGAGTGGATAAACTCCATCGACAAGAGGGTGTGGACCTGGAACCAACTGCCACGGAGTCGGAGTTTGTGTTCAGGCTCATCGATGACGGAGTTCGAGCTAGCGTTTGCGCTAGCGAGGATGCTGTTGGATGAGTCATCGAGCACTGATGAAGACGAAATGACAGTAGTCCAGGGACCATCGAACAAGGAAGGCGCTAACCTCAAGCGCAAACAACACTCAGGCTACAAGAGCTCTCTAAAGTTCCTTAAGGGACTGCAAGGCCGCAACCCAGAGTCGTTGAACGAGCGTGAGAGGAAACTGCGCAAGAAGCACAAATACAACGTGCGGCGGTACTTGAGGCTCGCTTAGTCTGCTGAACCGAGTAGGAGTGCACGGTGCCAGGGTGGCAAGGGGTTTTAGGCAGTAGCCATAGCCAACCCGACGGTTGGTGGAACCAACGAAACCCAAGTCACATTTAAAAAGAAAAAAGTGTGCACCAGGTAAGCTTGCATCAGCCACACCTCCTGGAAAGGAGAGAACGTTGAGGGAGCTACCGAAAAAGGCCAACTCACCTGTCAGCAAGAGCCAGAGGTCGGTTGACTCGGCTTTGAAGAGCAAGCGGGTGTGTCCAGGGGACATCCTGGCCAGCTTAAGCACGAAGCCGGAGCTACAGGTAGCTATCATCGACAGAAGCAACCCGAATGGAAAGTTCTCTGTTGATAACTGGCTTATCCTGGAAGGGTTAATCGACCAGGGGATTGCTGATGCCATCACTCGACCGCAGAATCCGTTTGTGGCAGAGTTTGAGCCAACGAAGAATCCCGGCGATTCCTCAAAAAGACACACTGCTAAAGCTGGAAGCACCGTGGCCAGGAGCAATGATTGACGTCGTTCCTGTAGACCAAATTCCTGAGCGAACGATTATAAAAGTCTGGATCCCACCTTCCCTCCGGGAGGATCGAACCAACCTTATACTGATCAAGAGCCAGAATGCGGACTGCCACACAGCTGACTGGACGATCAAAAGAGGTCTCGCCTGAGACAAAAGAAAAGGCAAGGATCTCTGAGAGTCCAAAAGCCAACTCATTCGTAAGCAAGGGCGGCTGAAGATGGGAATGGGTTGCGTTCGGGCAATCTTTCCTGGAAGCGCTGGGACCGGAAAGAGTTCGGGTAGTGCAGATTAATCTGCACTACTCGAGGGTTCCTTCGATAGACCTACTACGGTAGATGGACAAGGAGAGGGTGTATGTGGCTCTCATCCAAGAACCCTGGATCGTGGGTGAAAGGGTTTGTGGTTTGGGCGCCCGCGGATACCAACTGCTTGTCCCGAAAACTGTGGGTAAGTCCAGAACCTGTATCGTGGTAAGAATCGACTTCTCTTCCACTTACAGCAACAGGGACTTGACGGTAGTGCTATGCGAGCGAAGGAACGGACCAAATCTATACCTGGCCTCGGCATACCTCCCAACAGCGAAGACTGGCACGTATCCACGGAATGCTCCTTTTCGGAACATTACAGGATGGTGTTCGAAGTTGGATGGTCCAGAGAGGCAAAGGCACCCTTCAGGAATCCACGAAAAGCAAAGTTTGAGGAATCGACCCAAAATGTCACAGACACTATGTATTGCCTTCCTCAAATCCTGTCCAATCAGCCGTCCACCGAAATCAAACCGCCACAAGTGGTGGACTCCGGAACTCGGCTCGATACAGAAGGAAACGAGAAGACTTTACAATAGAGCTAAAGATGGAAAATGCCAGGTAGACTGGAATGCCTACCATAACAGTTTCAAGACCTCCAAGAAGGAAATTAGACGGGCAGAAAGAGATTCATGGTCTAAACTTTGCAAGGAACTAACCAACACCACTGAAGCGTCCAGACTTCGAAGGTTGCTGGCGAAAGATCCATCCACACCGGGGCTGCTTTGCAACCTGGATGGCACATTCGCTAAAGACAGTCGGGAATCTCTACAACTCCATATGAACGCACACTTTCCAGGCTGCTTACAAGCTGCAGACGAGAATGGGACCCCACTTCTCACATCAGCGGCATGCCGGAGGGAAACGTGGCTCATGAGAGTGTTTTTTTTTTTATTGATATTCTATTAAGACTTGGGCCTCTCGGGCAACTTGTTTCTATATAATGGTCTTAAATTTTATTTTTATTCATCAGTGCCAGAGACGTCGAAATAGTTTTAAATAATAGTGCCATCTGCCAGTCTGAAATTTTTTATGTATACAATGATTTGTACAGCCAGGTGGTATTATAAAAGCCTATCAGTTGTTAGTATTTGCCAAGCAGCGCTTTCGCGCATCCACTTGTGAGAGTTTATTATTAATATTGGCAGTTCAGGCATTGGCTCTTAAAGCAGCCAGTGCGAAGAAGTTTATCCAACGCATCCAGCTGTTTTAGGTAATCTTCCTTCTTTTTTGAGGTTGTGGCGAGGTTAGGTAAGTCCTTGATTAGCTTCCTATGTTGCAGCAGCTTGACACATCTGCCGCTCCTCTTGTGCTTTTTCTTCTGTATTTTTGTGTTCCGAGCCCGGTACTTAGATATCGTGACACACTTCCACACTTCCAAAGCTTCTTGTAAGCTTGGCTCGTCCGTTTGCCCAGTGGGAGCAGTTTCATGAAGTATAATCTTGCTCATATAGTAGTTATTTGTATACCCGCTACCCATAAGGTAGAAGGGTATTATAACTTAATGCCAACAGAAAATGTATGTAACAGGCAGAAGGAGGCATCTCCGACCCCATAAAGTATATATATTCTTGATCAGCGTCAACAGCCGAGAAGATATTGCCATGTCCGTCTGTCCGTCTGTCAGTCTGTCCGTCTGTCCGTCTGTATGAACACCTAGATCTCAGAGACTATAAGAGCTAGAGCTAAAAAAAAGGGGGACAGTACTCCTATAGGTCCTACGCAGATCAAGTTTATTTCAAAAGTTGGATGCCACGCCCCTTTCTGCCCCCAAAAGCCTGTAAAAGCCGTAATAATAGACCTAGAGCATTGAATTTTGGTATGCATTATAATAATTATATTCTCAATGATTCCTGGGAATTTGGTTGAGATCGAATGAACAACAAGGAAGTTATTAAAGAATCAATTTTTATGCAAAATTCACTTGCAGCTGCCCGCGCTTTGTTTGTTTAGTTGACAGTGTGACCATAACGGTGTTGTGGATTTTTACCCGCAATTTTCAAATATATACAAAAAAATAAGTTTTAGTATATTTGGTATATTTTTTGTTAAAATATCAATTAAAATTTTATATTTTTTGTAAAAATATCATTTAAAATTTTTGTTTTCTCTCGGAATGGGTTGCGGGTATCATACGGTCGAGCACTCTCGACTGTAGCTTTCTTACTTGTTCAGATTGACAAAGATTTTCGAGGATTTCTGCGAAATTGAGGAGGAGAACTATATTCAATACATCTTGGGCAGCAACATAATCAAGGCTGCAACACGTTGATGTTCCGCCAACACAATATATTAAGCGGTGATTTTGTCGAAGTGCGGCTAGCGCTAGTGCGCAATTCAAGTGCAGACGAAATATGATCACACTTGATAACAGCGCCCGCCCAAATAGTTGAGTCAGCGCTCCCACGCTTGACCTTTTATGTGTATACATATGTACAGACATAACATATGACTTTGCTAGCCAGCAAAGTGTTTCCGTTGCTTTATATAAACTTGCGGAGACGGATTGATTACTTGAATTGCGCGCCCAGGCGAAGTTACTGGTGTTGGAAACGGTGATATCCTTTTTAGTTATATAACACTAAAAAGAGTGGGACGACAACATACGTTGTCGTCAGTGTTGCCCAGTGTTAGATTGAGTGTGTTGGAAAAATACCAGATATGGATGAGTATTCGACAAACTCTTTTATAGAAAACACTCACTGCTTCACATTGCGCAACTCTAAGCTAAGAGAATTACTAAAGAACATACGGAGAAGGCACACGTCTTCTAAAGCCAACGAATCAAACTCCTAAAAAAAACCCAGAGTGCAAAATAAAAATTTCATGTTTGAAATATATCAAGTTGGTGCCGCAAGTGAGCGCATTTTAAATAATGACTTAAGTCTTGGCCCAACCTCAAAGAGAAGAAATAACACCTAAAACATCTGGATGCATATCATCTCAACATCTCATACAAGCGCTGCTTGGCAAAAATACTAACAACTGATACAATACTAATTCCATTTGTCTGTAAAAATCATTGAATTCATAAAAAATGTCTGACAGCCAGATGGCAATATTATTTAAAAATATTTCTACGCCTGTGGCGCTGAGTACATTACCCAAAAGAAATACAAAATCAAGTAAGAATGGTACATTTGAGAGTGCTCGACTGTAATATATCCGCAATCCATTTCGAGATAAAACAAAAATTTAAATCATATTTGAACAACAAATATACTAAAGAAATATATTAAAAAATAATTTTTTGTATTTATTTAAAAAAATCCATAACATACCGAAATGATCACACTGTCTACTACACAAGCAAAGCGGGAGCATCTGGAAGTGAATTTTGCATATAAAATTGATTCATAAATAACTTCCCTGTTTTTCATTCGATCTCAACCACAGGAGTCACAGGAATCATTGAGAATATAATTATTATTATGCATACCAAAATTCAATGCTCTAGGTTTTTATACCCGCTACCCAAAGGCTAGAAGGGTATTATAACTTAGTGCCAACAGAAAATGTATGTAACCAGATTTGGCAAAAAGGTTCCTTCATACCCTACGCAGATCAAGTTTATTTCAAAAGTTGTATGCCACGCCCCCTTCGCCCACAATAAGCATTAATATAGAAAAAGTTTTTTTTTCTGTAAATCGCGTATAACTCCAAAAGTTCTTTGTGTAATGATGTGTAATTTGGTAACCTATCTGCGCTTGACACTCTTAATATACCCTGTAATTTTGGTACAAATCGGATAAGTAGAACAAAAGTTATTCGTTAAATTATTTATCAAACTTGTTGTGCCCAGTGCATATGTACGTTTTAAGTGTGTGAATGACCTAGAGATATCAAATTTGGTGACAGTATTCGTGTAGGTCTTATGCAGATCAAGATTGTTTTAGATTTTTGCCACGCCCCTTTTCGCCTCCAAAAACTGTAAAAGCCGTAATAATAGACCTAGAGCATTGAATTTGTATGCATAATAATAGTTATATTCTCAATGACTCCTCTGAATTTGGTTGAGATCGAATTTAAAACATGGAAGTTATTAAAGAATCAATTTTAAATGCAAAATTGAATTGAAGCTGCTCGCGCTTTGTTTGTTTAGTTGACAGTGTGACCATGCCGGAGTTGTGAATTTTTACCCGCTTTTTTCAAACATATACAGCAAAACACAAGTTTCAGTATATTTTTGGTTTATTTGTTGTCAAATATCATTTAAATTTTTTGTTTTCTCTCGAAATGGGTTGCGGGTATCATACGGTCGAGCACTCTCGACTGCAGCTTTCTTACTTGTTTTTCTTTGTTTTTGAAATCATGCATCACTGAGGAGTAGGTCGGCCTACTCATATTACATTGTATTACATTTAATTGTTCTGACCATTTTCATTATTTATTTTCTTTGTTCGCTAAAGCGTTACAGCCTACAGGCCAGATCAAATATTTGACTGGGTGTGGGTTACATTGTCACATTATTGATAAATCGTGGTCAGTGGATAAGAGCTACTACCACGCAGTTCAATGTATGTATCTGCTCTGGTTTCTGAAGTTTTCTAATAGGTTTGAGAGAAAACTCAGCTGGCTTACTTACTTTCTGTGAGGTTGTGCATGGTTTCAAACATTTTGTTTATGAATTGTATTTTGTTTGGTTTCCGATTTTGAGCCTATTTGTTAATTTGTGTATTTATTGAAATTTTATTTAATTAGCCATTTATTTATATATTTATTGATGTATTTATTTATTTAGTTAATGATTATATTTTGTTCCAAGATAGGCCCTAGGTTAGTTAGTTAGAAATATTTAAAAACAATGGCAGGACGGGGAATTCCTAATAATCCTTATCAGAGGTCAATAACAGAAACTATTTGTTGCGCTTGCACACAAGAAGTGGAGCGAAAACTGTTGGTATCTTCTGTGTTTTCAATGCCGATGCATCTCTTCTAAATATAAAAAATTTTATTTTATCATTCTTAGCTAAAAATAATTAGCAATTAACATGGTGTTGGAAATTAAAACAAAATAAAAATCCTAGCTAACCTACCATCTGACCATCTGACCTGATGGGGTTTAATTAATATTGCTGGGTTAGATTAATATTGCTTAGACACTCCCAGAGATTTCATATTTTAATTTTAATTGAATTATTTCTTTTTATTTTAAACTATAAAAATATTTTTAATCATAAGTTTACTCTTTTAGTCATTAATTAATTAATTTAATTAATTTCTTCAATGTCGACTGTTCATAATCGACTTTGAATAAAATAAAAAAAGTCCAAGCAACAGGCCTGGTTTTCAACCCGCCGCAGGGCAGCCCACAGCGCAATCTGTACAGGGCCAGCTGGAAACCCAACAAGCCTCTGCAATAGCGGGTAATTATCAAGGTGGTCTTCAAAGGTCAGAATAGCCAATAATTCAGCCAGTTGGGAGCCAAGACTTAGCAACAACAAATTTGCAGCGGGTGTTAGTATCGGCTATCGCCATCGCATTAGCACAACAGACCGATCGGTTGACAGAAGAGATTGAAAGTGGATTTCAACGTATATCTGCTCAATCCTCCCCGGCCAATACGGGCGCAACTCAATCTTTGCCAGTTAATAATGGCGCAGAGTCGCGTTATGCAATACCTCCTCCAATGGGTCCACACAATCAAAGTTTTGAGCAGCTATTTGGAATAGAAAATCGGCCAAATCCGTTGAACGGCAGAGCACCTGCAGCTAACAGGGGTTCACCTTATGGTTCGCAGCAAAGTCAAGGACTTCGACCTGATAGGAATAGCCAAATTATTTAAAATTGGAAGCTGCGTTTTCCCGGGCATGCGTCTACGTCAATTGATGATTTTATATATAGAGTCGAAGCGTTGACCAGACAGACACTGGAGGGCGACTTTGATCTGCTTGATCTATGCCAGCAACTTGTTTGTTTCAAGACTGTGTGTTGGAGCGAAAAGTTTTTTGTTATGCCTATGGCAACCGATATCGGCCAAGTTGCGTAAATTGAAACACGGAATTAAAAAACGAACGACTGCGTGCACGCAAACTGATTTCGAGGGCTTCCAATACGGAGTAACTAAATGTTTAGACACTCCGGAGTTACTTGACTCGTCAAAACTTCCAATACCAAAAGTTAATAGAAGTTTAGCACCCCATAAAAATAATCGATCGCCGCAGTGTTGTAAGTTAAATAAAGCTGCTAAACGAGATATTCTGCCATCGGTAGTAAATAAAACTGGTGATCTGCGACCATATGCCCAAGTCCAAGTATTCAACAAATTTGTTGCGGGATTGATGGACACTGGCGCCAGCATTAGCTGTGTAGGGGGCAGTCTTGCACAAGAAATTGTAGCAACTATGGCTATGTATATGCCACTTAAATTCTGTACACACAGCTGATGGAACCCAGCAGGCGATCATTGGGAAACTATCTACTATTACGCAATGAAATATTTATTTATTTAGACGATTTGTTATTTATTTCCGAAACGTTTGAGAAGCATCTGGCCGTTCTGAAAGAGCTCGCTAACCGATTAACGTTAGCAGGGCTCACAATTATTGTGAGGAAGAGCAGTTTTTATTTGCAAGCAGTGAAGTATCTAGGATATGTCATAGGCCAAGGTACAATCCAAACTGATCCCAAGAAAGTAGCAGCGATTAAAGAATTTCCAGTACCAAGATCAGTCAGACAAGTCAGACGCTTCTTAGGTTCCACAGGCTGGTACCACAAGTTTATAAAAAAAACTATCCTGGAATCGTTGCCCTGACACTCACAAGCTAAAGCAAAGGTTCGTGTGGTCAGAAGAAGCTCAAAAGGCATTTAATGTGCTGAAAGATGCGATGTGTAAGACTCCAGACTTTTCCAAGCCTTTTGCTATCCATTCTGATGCTAGCTAGCTTTACAGGTGTTGGAGGTGTAAGGCAAAGCGAAAGCGATGGACATGATGTACCAATAGCATTTATTTCTCGAAAGCTTAATAAATTGCAACGAAATTATTCAGTCACAGAAAAAGAGTGTTGAGCTGCGGTAATGTGCGTAAAGAAGTTTCGTGCCTACGTAGAAGGACATAAATTTGTTATTTAGACCGATCACGCGTTCTTAAAGGGGCTTATGGCCCAACGCGATTTAAGTTCCAGTTTAACCAGATGGGCTCCGTTGAGTATGCAGAGCTTCAAAACAAAGTGTTTAGCCAGTCGTCTTGTTTGCCAGATTTAAAAGTTGTCGACAATCTTGTTTATCGCCGATCAGAACATGTGGCGGGTGAACAAATTGCAGATGATTTTTGTTGGAAGCTGTGGATCCTCAAAGAACTCACTGATATTTTGAAACAGTGTCACGGTTCTCCATTAGCAGTCCACAATGGGATTGGGAAAATCTTAGAATGGATAAGACGTTATTATTATGGTCAAATCTGGTAAATGACGTTAAAGTCTATGTCAATGAGCGTGATAATTGCAAGTGTACGAAACACCCAAATCAGCCCAAATCAGCCAACTGCGACTAAAACATAATAGAGGTTCAGAGAGTTTTTCAGCAACTGTATGTCGACTTTTTGGGCCCTTATCCACGTAGTCGTTTGGGAAATGTGGGTATTTTTGTTGTGTTGGACCATCTATCAAAATACCCCTTATGAAACCCGCGGATGCCATTGTGCCATTTTTGGAAGAGAATATTTTTCACTGTTTTGGGGTCCCCGAGGTAATATTGTCAGATAATGGAGTCCAATTTAAGTCACACAAGTCCAACATGGGTACACTGCGACGTATGCGCCACAAGCTAATGCGAAATTTCCAAAGCAATTTTGTGAAAGGATTTAGTTGTAAGCTAGCCCCAATATTTGTGAAAGCCAGGATTAAGAAAAAACTGGGTAGTGAGCTGGAAGATTAACAAGGTAAACGGGTCGGAAAATTCCATGCTAAGGATATTAGGAAATAATCGATGGAGCCATATACAAAAAAAGGGGATCAAGATAGCGTCATCTATCGGTAGGCGGCATAAGTTACACTAACAAGCATTTAGGCCGATTCATTTTATTTTGTACGAAATGAAAAAGAGAAAAAAACATTTTTGTGCTGTCTGTCGTTTTAGTGCAACGTGTGTTAACCTCAACAGTTAAAAGTATGGAAATATTCAAAATTAAAACAAGTAAGAAAGCTACAGTCGAGAGTGCTCGACAGTATGATACCCGCAACCCATTTCGAGAGAAAACAAAAAACGTAAATGATATTTTAACAAAACATATACCAAATATACTACAACTTGTCTTTTTGTATATGTTTTAAAATAGCGAATAAAAATCCACAACACGGTTAAGGTCACACTGTCAACTAAACAAACAAAGCGCGGGCAGCTGCAAGTGAATTTTCCATATAAAATTGATTGGTTATAACTTCCTTTGTTTTTCATTCGATCTCAACCAAATTCACAGGAATCATAGAGAATGTAATTATTATTATGCATACCAAAATTCAATGCTCTACGTCTATTATTACGGCTTTTACAGACTTTAGGGGCGGAAAGGGGCGTGGCATCCAACATTTAAAATAAACTTGATCTGCGTTGGACCTAAAGGAGTACTCTCCCCAAATTTGGTAGCTCTAGCTCTTATAGTCTCTGAGATCTAGGTGTTCATACAGACGGACAGACGGACATGGCTATATCGTCTCGGCTGTTGACACTGATCAAAATTATATATACTTTTTTATGGGGTCGGAGATGCCTCCTTCTGCCTTCTACATTTTCTGTTGGTACTAAGTTATAATACCCTTCTACCCTATGGGTAGCGGGTATAAAAAATATATATAGTTTTGTTCGACGGCCTGCAGATCTATTTAGTAAGACGCCTCAATATTACATTGTGAGTACATTTGTGGTGATTTAAACCATATACTCATATATGATTTATTTTGAAGTGCGCCGCAATTGGTCCAGCAGCCGATGCATTGCAGTGCCGAACCCCAAATGTTGAGTAAATTAAGAAGTCTTCTTTTAAATTCAATCCTTAATTTCAGTTTTCGTTTGATTTGATCTAATTTGTACATTTATATTATAATAGTTGTGTTCAGCGTGTTGTTGTTTTGGTTAGATTTGAATCATTTAAAATACGCATCGTAAGCTTTCCGCCTAATATACCGAACAGTTGGAACGTCCACGACAGAAAGCTGGCGGGCGTGAGACAGTGAACCGCCCAGCTGATAGCAACAATTACCGATCAGAGCACACCTGCGCATTGGTCTAGGCTATCGTACCACCAGTTTTTTATTGTGGATAGGAAACTTTGGATGTATTTGTTATTGTATTGTTTATATTAAGATCTAATTGTGTACGTTTGTAATTTTGTCCCAGTGACTTGCCATCGAATGCAGACACACACACACACCCGGAAAGATATTTCAGCGTGGGATGTTGACTGAACCCTCCACGAGGATGGCGGCTGGGTAATACATACTGCATCGTCTCGGGCAACCAAGAGATGTCAGCATCACTTGCTCGCTCATGAGACCTTGCAGCTTCTAGCTAAGATTTTTAGATTCATTCTGGAAAGCTGAGCTCCAGGACCATGGTCAGAGGTACTTGGCAGCAAGTATAAAATGCATCATGAATTCTTGGTTGATTAAAGTATGGAGGCAAATACGGAGGAGTCAACTCGGGCTGGGATGTCAGCCCAAACGTCGGTGGGAAGTGGGACCGCTACCACCGGCGGGCACGGTGAGAAGAAATCCTCTCTGCGTGTCGCTAGTGGTCACGATGGTAGAGTGGATAAACTCCATCGACAAGAGGGTGTGGACCTGGAACCAACTGCCACGGAGTCGGAGTTTGTGTTCAGGCTCATCGATGACGGAGTTCGAGCTAGCGTTTACGCTAGCGAGGATGCTGTTGGATGAGTCATCGAGCACTGATGAAGACGAAGTGACAGTAGTCCAGGGACCATCGAACAAGGAAGGCGCTAACCTCAAGCGCAAACAACACTCAGGCTTCAAGAGCTCTCTAAAGTTCCTTAAGGGACTGCAAGGCCGCAACCCAGAGTCGTTGAACGAGCGTGAGAGGAAACTGCGCAAGAAGCACAAATACAACGTGCGGCGGTACTTGAGGCTCGCTTAGTCTGCTGAACCGAGTAGGAGTGCACGGTGCCAGGGTGGCAAGGGGTTTTAGGCAGTAGCCATAGCCAACCCGACGGAGGAAGTCAAACCTTCCACGTCGAAGTTGGTGGAACCAACGAAACCCAAGTCACATTTAAAAAGAAAAAAGTGTGCACCAGGTAAGCTTGCATCAGCCACACCTCCTGGAAAGGAGAGAACGTTGAGGAGGGGGGCTTTGAAGAGCAAGCGGGTGTGTCCAAGGGACATCCTGGCCAGCTTAAGCACGAAGCCGGAGCTACAGGTAGCTATCATCGACAGAAGCAACCCGAATGGAAAGCTCTCTGTTGATAACTGGCTTATCCTGGAAGGGTTAATCGACCAGGGGATTGCTGATGCCATCACTCGACCGCAGAATCCGTTTGTGGCAGAGTTTGAGCCAACGAAGAATCCCTGCGATTCCTCAAAAACACACACTGCTGAAGCTGGAAGCACCGTGGCCAGGAGCAATGATTGACGTCGTTCCTGTAGACCAAATTCCTGAGCGAACGATTATAAAAGTCTGGATCCCACCTTCCCTCCGGGAGGATCGAACCACCCTTATACTGATCAAGAGCCAGAATGCGGACTGCCACACAGCTGACTGGACGATCAAAAGAGGTCTCGCCTGAGACAAAAGATAAGGCAAGGATCTCTGAGAGTCCAAAAGCCAACTCATTCGTAAGCAAGGCCGGCTGAAGATGGGAATGGGTTGCGTTCGGGCAATCTTTCCTGGAAGCGCTGGGACCGGAAAGAGTTCGGGTAGTGCAGATTAATCTGCACTACTCGAGGGTTCCTTCGATAGACCTACTACGGTAGATGGACAAGGAGAGGGTGTATGTGGCTCTCATCCAAGAACCCTGGATCGTGGGTGGTGGTTTGTGGTTTGGGTGCCCGCGGATACCAACTGCTTGTCCCGAAAACTGTGGGTAAGTCCAGAACCTGTATCGTGGTAAGAATCGACTTCTCTTCCACTTACAGCAACAGGGACTTGATGGTAGTGCTATGCGAGCGAAGGAACGGACCAAATCTATACCTGGCCTCGGCATACCTCCCAACAGCGAAGACTGGCACGTATCCACGGAATGCTCCTTTTCGGAACATTACAGGATAGTGTTCGAAGTTGGATGGTCCAGAGAGGCAAAGGCACCCTTCAGGAATCCACGAAAAGCAAAGTTTGAGGAATCGACCCAAAATGTCACAGACACTATGTATTGCCATCCTCAAATCCTGTCCAATCAGCCGTCCACCGAAATCAAACCGCCACAAGTGGTGGACTCCGGAACTCGGCTCGATACAGAAGGAAACGAGAAGACTTTACAATAGAGCTAAAGATGGAAAATGCCAGGTAGACTGGAATGCCTACCATTACAGTTTCAAGACCTCCAAGAAGGAAATTAGACGGACAGAAAGAGATTCATGGTCTAAACTTTGCAAGGAACTAACCAACACCACTGAAGTGTCCAGACTTCGAAGGTTGCTGGCCGGGGCTGCTTTGCAACCTGGATGGCACATTCGCTAAAGACAGTCGGGAATCTCTACAACTCCATATGAACGCACACTTTCCAGGCTGCTTACAAGCTGCAGACGAGAATGGGACCCCACTTCTCACATCAGCGGCATGCCGGAGGGAAACGTGGCTCATGAGAGTGTTTTTTTTTTATTGATATTCTATTAAGACTTGGGCCTCTCGGGCAACTTGTTTCTATATAATTGTCTTAAATTTTATTTTTATTCATCAGTGCCAGAGACGTCGAAATAGTTTTAAATAATAGTGCCATCTGCCAGTCTGAAATTTTTTATGTATACAATGATTTGTACAGCCAGGTGGTATTATAAAAGCCTATCAGTTGTTAGTATTTGCCAAGCAGCGCTTTCGCGCATCCACTTGTGAGAGTTTATTATTAATATTGGCAGTTCAGGCATTGGCTCTTAAAGCAGCCAGTGCGAAGAAGTTTATCCAACGCATCCAGCTGTTTTAGGTAATCTTCCTTCTTTTTTGAGGTTGTGGCGAGGTTAGGTAAGTCCTTGATTAGCTTCCTATGTTGCAGCAGCTTGACACATCTGCCGCTCCTCTTGTGCTTTTTCTTCTGTATTTTTGTGTTCCGAGCCCGGTACTTAGCTATCGTGACACACTTCCACACTTCCAAAGCTTCTTGTAAGCTTGGCTCGTCTCTTTGCCCAGTGGGAGCAGTTTCATGAAGTATAATCTCGCTCATATAGTAGTTATTTGCATACCCGCTACCCATAGAGTAGAAGGGTATTATAACTTAATGCCAACAGAAAATGTATGTAACAGGCAGAAAGAGGCATCTCCGACCCCTTAAAGTATATATTTTCTTGATCAGCGTCAACAGCCGAGACGATATTGCCATGTCCGTCTGTCCGTCTGTCAGTCTGTCCGTCTGTCCGTCTGTATGAACACCTAGATCTCAGAGACTATAAGAGCTAGAGCTACCAAATTTGGGGACAGTACTCCTATAGGTCCTACGCAGATCAAGTTTATTTCAAAAGTTGGATGCCACGCCCCTTTCCGCACCCAAAAGCCTGTAAAAGACCTAGAGCATTGAATTTTGATATGCATAATAATAATTATATTCTCAATGATTCCTGGGAATTTGGTTGAGATCGAATGAAAAACAAGGAAGTTATTAAAGAATCAATTTTATATGCAAAATTCAATTGCAGCTGCCCGCGCTTTGTTTGTTTAGTTGACAGTGTGACCATAACGGTGTTGTGTATTTTTACCCGCAATTTTCAAATATATACAAAAAAACAAGTTTGAGTATATTCGATAAATTTTTTTTTTTTTAAATATTTAAGTTTTTTGTTTTCTCTCGAAATGGGTTGCGGGTATCATACGGTCGAGCACTCTCGACTGTGGCTTTCTTACTTGTTCTTTGTGTTTTCTTTTCGTTCGTTCACTTAAACATTATTTTCTTTCGTTTGTTTACTTAAATATTAATTGTCTTTCGTTTGTTCACTTAAATATTAATTTTCTTTATGTTTTTATACCCACTACCCATAGGGTAGAAGGGTATTATAACTTAGTGTCAACCGACCCCATAAAGTACATATATCCTTGATCAGCGTCAACAGCCGAGACGATATAGCCATGTCCGTCTGTCTGTCGGTCCGTCTGTCCGTTTGTCTGTCCGTATGAACACCTGGATCTTAGAGACTATAAGACATAGAGACACCAAAATTGGCACAAAGGTTTCTGCATTCCCTACGCAGATCAAGTTTATTTCAAAAGTTGGATGCCACGCCCCCTTCGCCCACAATAAGCATTAATCTAGAAAAAGTCAAGTTTTTTTAATGTAAATTGCATATAACTCCAAAAGTTCTTTGTGTAATGATGTGTAATTCGGGAACCCATCTGCGCTTAACACTCTTAATGTACCCTGTAATTTTGGTAAACATCGAATAAGTAGAACAAAAGTTATTCGTTAAATTATTTATCAAAATTGTTGTGCCCAATGCATATGGACGTTTTAAGGGTGTGAATTTTTATCCAATTTGGTAACAGTATTCATGTAGCTCTTATGCAGATCAAGTTTGTTTTAGATTTTTGCCACGCCTCTTTCCGCCCCTAAAAACTAGAAAAGTAATAATAGACCTAGATCATTGAATTTTGGTATACATAATAATAATAGTCCCAATGACTTCTGTGAATTTGGTTTAGATCGAATAAAAACCGAGGAAGTCATTTAATAATCAATTTTATATGCAAAATTCACTTGCAGTTGCTCGCGCTTTGATTGTTTAGTTGCCAGTGTGACCATGTCGGTGTTATGAATTTTTACCCGCTATTTTCAAATATATACAACAAAACAAGTTTCAGTATTTTCTTTGGTATATTTTTTGATAAAATATCATTTCAGTTTTTGGTTTTCTCTCGAAATGGGTTGCGGGTATCATACGGTCGAGCACTCTCGACTGTAGCTATCTTACTTTTTTCTTTTGTTTTAGGTATGTTTCTTTTACTTATTCACTAGATTACATATTTAATATGTGTTGATTCGGTTATTCCATCTGGTGTCCCGGATGTTCTCCTGTTTGCTTTTGCTAATAAGGCTCCTGCAGTACACACGGATGAAGGATGCTCTGCGGACTTGCATGACAAAGCGCGTAATGCGCCGATGAGTGCTTTCGGTTTCAGTTAAGAAGTGTTCCACCGAAAAGCGGTTTGGTGGGCCAGGAGAGTTGGACAGTCGTTTGCCTTGCCGATTAAACTTAATCAATTTTCCTCGTGCTGGTCCCTGCTCGGGCGCCAGTCCAATAAGTTTGATGAAAGAACTTCTTTATTGGAGCTTTAAATTTGAACTGATTTTACAAATCTTAAGAATAACCTAATCTAGCTGTAGGATAGCGGCGGCGGCGCTGGCGTACTTAGCGGCGACATTGGCGTAGGCGGATGCATTGTTGCTGACGGCGACAGTTTTGTGAATTCAGCATTTTACGTTGTTGTCTTAGGATCGGTCGGCGGATGTTTGGATTATCAATACTTCGCAACAATTTGATTACAAATTTGCGCAATTGTTTATGCCACTGAACATTCACAATGTTGCAGTTAACTTATGCATATATATTTTTTTTTGCTATATGTATTCCTTTTATACCATCATTCACCATTCGTCACGCATTACCACATGCCACAATTCAAACACAAACAATATTTTAAATTTTCTCTTCTATTATTCTATTCTATTATTAATTTTCTATTCTGCTATCTGCCTAAGCTATCAAATACTAAAATTGTAATTGCTATTCCATTGTGAAATTGAACTTAACTACACGCATCTAAAGGTCAGATTCAGAGTTGGTCTACCAATCTGAAATAACGAATTGCAATCGTTTATCTCTATAGTGTGATCGTAATCTTTTTCGACATTCATCTTAAAAAGTAAACAAAAAAAATGAAATTACATAATAACCTTTCCTGAACTGCATCACAATAAAAATACGTAAGAAAGCTTAAGACGAGAATGCTCGACCGTAATATATCCGGTTATCTATTTCGAAAGAATTCCAAATACTTAGATAATATTTGTACCAAAAAATCTAAAACAAACTTGATCACTATGAACTTTTCAAGTTATAAGCGATTTACTTAAAACGAAAGTGTCTTGTTCTACATTTATAAATATTGTGGGCGAAGGGGACGTGGCATCTAATATTTGAAATAAACCTCATCTGCATAATGAATGCAGATATCTATGCACCAATTTTGTTGTCTAGATCTAATGGACTCTGCGAGCACACTCGACTGTAGCTTTCTTACGTGTTTTTATTCTCAGACAATTAGTAAAAGTGCTTAGTTTTAAAAAGCAAAAAAAAAATTGTAATTAAAATTAAATCTTTTTGGCTCATATCTTCAAATTTTAAATGAAATTTGTTCTGAGAAAACCATCTTTCATTAATGATGAAAAACATACATGTTATTCGAAAAAGTATTACTGGAGGAAAAAATGCAGTTCAGTTCTCCGCATTCGTATTTATTATTAGAATGATGGAGAATGATAGAGCTGAATAGGGTATATAACAATTTTTAATATATAAATAAATAACTTACCGAATTTTGTAGACGGGGCATTCGTAAATATTTTTTATGTCTTGTTTATCTTGAGTAACAGCTTTTATATATATGACAGGCATCGCAGGAAACAATTCTTTATTAAATCCATCGGTTATTGTACTCATTTTCATATCCCAGCGTGCTCCTTCCATAAATAGGCCATTTACATAGGCCCCTTCGCGAGGAGCTGAACTAAAGGTAATGGAAATTTAAATTTCAAATCAAAATGCTTATTTTAATATTTACGTGAATTCTTCTTTAAATTTTTTTGTAACGTCACAGTTAAGACACATTCTGTCCAAAGGCCACTCATTTTTACGAGCTGTCTGCTGCATAATAGCAGTAAGCAAAGATTGAGGATTAAAGAAGCCGGCTAGCCAAATGGATGAAGGAAGTCGGAAATCCGATACCCAACTTTCCAACTCTCTTAGTCGAAGCATAAGATCGCCAAACCATGACTGTAAACCTAGTAAGCTAGGATATGCCAATTTAGTCCATTGTTCTGGTACTTGATCCATATAAAGACATATCATAAGATCCTCCATAATAGAAGATATAGTCAATTCTCCCTTAAGGCCAAGGTCTAATTCATTAAGGGAGCGCCTAAGCTCAGCCATAAGAATATTCATCCTTTCACATTCTTGGAAAGCCACTATTATATACGGATTGCGATCTTCAACACGTCCCATAAGCTCAATAATATTAAACGGCGTTGGTACCTTATCCAGCAAATCTTCGATAACACCTTTTATAATATCCTCTTGGGATACTGATTCTCCTCCTCCTCCTGAGCCACTTGACATACGCGGCTGCAATTCAAAAACAATGCGAAAGAGACGCTCAGAAACTGTTGTTAAAAAGCCAATTTCTGCATTCAAATTTAATCCATAAAGGGATGGACTCTCCGGCGGTAAGTTTTCATCAAGGTATTGGTGATACCCTGCATATTTCAGAATGCCTGGTGCAGGAAATCCTGGACAAAATTCCAGGTCTCCATCGATGAGCTGAGGTTGCATAAATTCTTCAAGATAAGTCCTGCATAACCGACGGTCCCAATCATCTGTTATGTGGCCCCCATACATTATTTCCCCAAACAAATAACGGAGATCTTCCCAAGGAACACGAGTATTGGACTCCAAATAATTGAATAATACGTAAACTGAAATGGTCAAATCACCTACATTAAACGGGTAAGATCGATTCCACCCTTGTGGACCAAATTTACGGCGTTCTGCTACAACCGCATGAAAGTAACAAAGCGAAAAAAGAATAGCCTTGAATTCAGTTTCCTTGGAGCACATCTCAAGTGTCTCATCAGTAAAATTATCAAGTGCCTTGTGGACATTGGCCATCATTCCAGTTGGAGGCTCGTTTGTTATCTTAATTGCAGATTCCAATATACCTTGAGGTAAAATGTGCATCAATGGATCACCTGCTGGCTCAGCGCTTAAAAAAAGTCTATATTTAGAATTAACATTCACAAGTGAAGCTTCCATTTTCTTTTCAAGAGAGGGAAGCCACCGTGCTACCAAGTGAATATTTTGCAGAATGACCCAGTGCCCTTGTTGCGCAGCCGTTTCAATTGCTTTTTCGGCAATGATTTCTTGCCCTTGACCTAATGAGACACTATGAAAGTTCTCATAATCGAAACTGTATCCTAATACTTTTCCAATTTTCTCTACGTCTTTAAGAGGATCTACGCCTGGTGATAAAACAAAGAAAATATGTGTTTCTGGACTAGACTCCTTAAATGTTTTCGAAAATTCTATTGAGCGCGCGTCGATATATTTAGAGCCTAATTTTTCATTAATAAATCCCTTCATAGCGTATGACATCCGATCCGGGCGAATACACCTCATAATGCAAAGTCTCTGTATGGCAGACTTGGCCTTCCATTCACCTGGCAATTTTTCATTTTCGGGGCTCTCCGAGTCAATAAATTTTACCCACCGTTTATGAGATCCCTCAATATCTTTTTCAAGACCTTTAAATGCTGGCAAATTATTTAACGCGCGTATACCACCCCAGCCGACGTTAGTGAGCCAAGTAAAGTTAGATGTCTGATTTGGCATATATGGAAAGCGCAGAAGAAAATCCAGTTCATTTGGTTCAACTTCTCCAATATTTACTAATATTTGAAGGCACATTTGAGTCAAAAAAATGAGTTTATCCTGCTCAAATAAACCCCGAGACGTATAAATATAACAACAATAGGTAATTGACTCCATTAAATTTTCAACACGGTCTTTAAGTTTATCCGCTGGAGTAGAGTTCAGCATAGCATTATAAAATACCACTGTAAATGCCTTTAAAGAAAACTGGTATATGGGATTAATTTTAAATAATTCATTAAGTATAAAATATATAATTGAAGCACGCTCAGCAGCTGGTCTGTATGCTTCACGGGCAGAGTCAATTTGCACTCCTGTAATTTTAGCTTCCGCAACCTTTACTTCTATTTCATCTGCGGTTTTCTTTGTTTTTTCTAGGTTCATTACCAAAGTAATATCCTCAAGAACATTGTCGCCCGCAGATGACAATCGAGCTAAGAGATCATCTTCCAAAAGTTTTAGAGTTATTTTGAAATGATTTTGTTGCTGCGTTAGTCGCGTGCGCATCGACTCTAAGTCTGGTCGCTCAACTTTAACAACCTCAGCCAATAATTGCTCTTCTAATCCATCCCGAGTCACTGTAAAGTTAATTAATGTTGTCTGAGCTTGCATTTCAGGCTTATAGTGTGGGTTAGCTAATTTTGTATGTAATATTAAACGAAAATTGGGATTAAAATCAATCTCACGATCCCCCATTTTCAAAATTGTTCCTTTTTTGATCAACATTCGACCAAGGAGGGGATTCAGCACAGCGTCTACATTTTCACCAATATTTTCTATAAGTAACACATTTCCATTACTGACAGCTCGTTCAACTAAATCCAGATAACCGCGTTGCGTAAGACGCAAAATTACGAGACCGGCTCCATATTTTGATTTCACCCACTTGATACCCTGCCTATTGCTCAATTAAGATAAAAAATTAACAATAATGACATAAAACTTACAGTTGTGGATCAATCATAAGCGGATATCGCTGAGACTGAACCAATATTGCTGCATTTTCTGCTGACATTCTATCACTTGGCAATCCTTGGTTGTTCCATTCAGCAATTTGCGCATCATCACATATCATATCAAAGGGGTCTTCACCATCAGTTGAAGGTATTGGTGGCTAAAGAGTTAGGAAAATATATATTAATAAATATATTTGATCTAAAATATAGATTTGATTTGAAATGTTTAAATTTTCATTCAGATTTAGTTTGTTATTTTTATCGCTAGTTAGAAGGAGGCATGAAGTATAGCCATTCTTCTTTCAATGTCAACAACCGAGACGAAATATGTAAGAATACCTATATTTAAAAAACTAAAACAGCTACAGCTTATGCCCGTTTGCCCCATTAATAACGATTAACGATCGTTTTTTAAAACTAAATGGGATACAAAAAAATATATATATTACAAAAAGTTATTAAAACAAAAATTTTGAAGGGCCAGAAACAAGAAGAAATTGCGTCAGTTTGTTTTTTTTTTTAAATATCACATAAGTGTCTTTCATTTTGTTAAACGAGTGCCTCGTGCAATTTTAGCTGAAGCTTTGTTGTTTGCTACCAACAAAAATCTGGCAATAACTAAAATACGTATTTGTGTTTCTGGCTACAAATGTGCAGCTAAAAATTACTGTCAACGGCAAGGGGAAACGTAAGTGGCCCGAAAGGGACATAGAAAATGTTTAAAACAAACTTGATATGCGTGCAATCATAATTAGTTTCTGAAAAAAATGTGGAAGCTCGTGTTCATACAGACAGTCGGATATTGCTATATCGTCTCGGTTGTTAGCTGATAAAGAACACTCCATCTTAGATAATAGGATCATCCTTTTTGATTTGGGCGGGTATCTGACTTTTGCAAAAACCATTAAGAACCTCAAGAATACTGACTGCGTTAGGTGTTAGTCAACTCATGGGACAGACATTACCAGGCTTAAACACTGTAGAAGAGATCCTGTCGAGCAAACTTATGTATGCTTATCATACCAGTTGTCCCAAAAGAACTGTTTTCTTTAATAGGGATAACCTCTGAAAACTCAGTTTGCTTAGAGCGACAGTGAGAAAGCTGTACAAGACGGTTAAACAAAATGCAATGTTAAATGCATACAACTCTAAACTTCCTGAGTACATCAAAAAAATTCGGAACTTTAAGTAAGCCTACTTTCATAATTTCTGGGATAATATAGAGCAAACTTTCTGATCTCTGCGAGTACTTAAGTATCTATCTAAATGCAAAAGGTATCCCACAATGCTGAAAGACAATAATACCTATACCAAAATTTAGGTCAACAAGTTTTCTCCTAGAGAAGTTCCCAGGTGACCAAAGCTTCGTAAAAAGTATCTCAAAGGAGACTAAAATACAAATTTTATATATATTTTATCTGAAGCATACAATCGATTCGTTTAATTTTGTAATTCTCTCGCCAAATGCTTCAGTTCGCAACAAAAAAATGCCATTTGATTAAGATTATTTTGCGGATGAGCCTCATTTCTTGGTCTTTGAGGTGTATACTCACGGATTGGAGGATGGCAAGGCGATGTTCATACCTAAAGTGGGCAAGAAGGATCCCTTTCACCTCAATCAAATCCTTAAGACCTATCAGTGAACAGCAATAAGAGACATCAAGCCTACAGTGATGGACGATCTACTGAGTCGGCATTGGTGGAACTCACATGCACTCTAGAGCGCTCTGTCAATTTCAAGAGGTGGCAAACTTTGCTTTAATGGAAATTGACGGGGGTTCTACTCACATCCTATTCTATGGAAATATTACTTTTTAAAAATATGTCAATTTAAATAAGTTGCAGAATGAAATAAAAATGTACAACAAATGTTGCTAATAAGAAAAATTATATGTTGTAGAGAAGTATAACTCAGTCGGGCTAAGATATTTTATAACAATATCGATTGAAAAGCAATATTTTATTATAGTGCTAGCAACCAGCACGCTGATATATTAGTCGCTATAAGAAAGGATATTAATATTAACAAGTAAGCAGAAGGTTCTGGGCTAAACCAGAAACAGCGTCGCAACCCTCGATGCCTTCTGCTCACTACATCTTTAAAATGACAATTAGTAGTTCAAGAAATGCTAGATTTTCTATTGTTTCATTTATTACCTAGATAACACAATTTCTTTTTGGGTACCTATGCTAGCAGTATCTTAACTTACTACCCGGACTTTTCGTGCGTCGCCAACTTCCGACGTCTTCGTTCCTCAAACCACGCAAAACGCCTTCGCCCAAAATTTTCCAGAAGAGCTTTCGCTCTTCAGCATAGAACTTGAATGGTGTTGCGCAGCGATCATAGTAGTGTTGGATAGCGCTTGAACGGGAAATGTGGTCGTTGTATTTAAATTTGAAATTGTCCGACGGCCACTAAGACGCTGCCTCACACCCCTACCTGTTTTTCTAAGGGTCTTCTTCCCGTACAAGTCTGTCTACCAATTCAGATGGTGTGTCAGTGAACTTCATGCGCTTAGAACTATCAAACTTAATGCTTAAAAATTACATGCGCTCCTTGCCTAGTTACAACTAATACTCTGCCAATAAAGAATTCGCTCCGTGCGTACTTACAAATAACTCACTGGGAAGGGTCTGCGTCGCCTCGCTCCGCATCTGGGCACACTAGATTTCGGAGGAGTTACACTATTCCGCAGGGGTGGTTCCATTAAGCGCTTGTGGGACGGGCGCGGCGCCGGTAGTTGGTGCTCCTCTTCGCGACTTCGCGGAGGGAGAGGTTTCTGGTGGCGACGGATCGACGGATTGGCCTCGCAACAGCCTCTGGCCCTTACGAGAGTTGTTTAACACACTAGGACGGAATCGAATGCTGATCCGGGGAAATACACTCGTCGGTACCACCGTATCCGACTTCTCGGGGAACATCAGCTGTTCCCAGCGCGGGCAGCGAGGATAGAGTTCTCGGCTCCTCCACGTAGTAGTGGGGATTGGTCGAGTTGGGGGATCGATGAAGATAGTCGTAGTCGAGGTGCACCGCGGATTGGCTAACGTGGGGATAGATGGTGTGACGGACTCGGCCATAGTCGGGCCGATCTCGTCAAGGATCTTCGGCGTTCCCATCCTCCTCCTCCACCGCACAACCAAGGTCTTCTATATTCGGCTCGTCTGCAGATATATAATCGTCGCTTCTGATCCAAATTATATTTTCCATCTGCGAAAGTAACTTAATCATTTACTATCCTCCCTACTTAGTTTTTCTAATCTACGTAGTACAGCTTACATACTATGGGTTATTATATAAACAAGTTAAAAATATAGGTATTCTAGACAACATTCTGTGGGTGTTAGCCGAGCTGGCAGCTTTGGCGGTGGCGCAAGCACGCCTGCTCACTTGTGACTCTAATCATGGTTCTGGAGACTCCTCCTCGCCTTCTGGATCTGAATTTCCTCGAAAGAAGGGATTCAGGTGGGTTTTCCAGCGGTATGCTGGGTCTCCACCCCTGGCAACATACTCTGAAATAACCAGCGATCCTCTCTCTGAACGCCGTCTTTAAGTGCTCGACAGTTGCTATCGTCATGGGCACCAACTCCACCCACTTCGAAAAGGCGTCATGGAAAACCAGCAGCATCGTGTTGCCGTGTTTCAAGCGCGGAAGCGGTCCTACGAAGTCGGCGCATAAAACAGCCATGGGTTCGACTTGTCTCGTCAGCATCTGGCCGGCAGGTTTGCGGTGCTCGTCCTAGAACTTCTGCCAGTCTTAGAATGCACGCATATATCGGATTGAATCCCAACATATTCCGGGCGAGAAGTATCTTTGTGAAAGCCTAGTGAAGATCTTCCTCACGCCTTAATGTCCAGCCGTGGGAGCACCGTGATACTTTTGCATCACCGAAAGGTGATGGTACGCATAGCTTTCAGGGAACGTAATCATCGTCACCAGCATTGCGCCCGAGATTCCGGTAAGGTTGTCCGTTCTCCTCGATAGAGGCCGCGTACTTAACTGTCTCCTCGGTGATTTTGACTATCATCTCCACGATCCACTTAAAAGCCGATTTCTTTACCACCGCCTGCTGGCAGACTTCTAGGGGATGCTGGAAGAGTGCATTAGCCACGACATTCAGCTTCCCCTTCCAATAGCTAACGTCGAATTTCAATTGTTGAAGTTCCACAGCCCAGCGGACAATACTTTGAGCCCAGCAGATAGCACTGCATTTTGCGAACCGACCACATGATGTCCAAACATTCTTTCTCTGTGGCGGAGTAGTTCACTTCGGCCTTCAGCAGCTTACGGCTCGCGTATGCTATCACTCGCTTGCAGCCATCTGCATACTGTCTTAGTACGGCTCCTAGGCAGTAGTCGCTGACGTTAGTTTGTAGAAAGAACTTGGATGAAAAATCGTGGCAAGCCAGTACCATGGCCGTCGTCAAACTCTCCTCTTGTTGGCGCAGCGCGATCTATTGTTACTCCGTCCACTCACACATTCTGTATTTCTCCAGCAAAGGCATCTGGGCCTCACGAGCGTGTCAAAATTGGGCACAAAGCGTCTGTACCAAGAAGGCATCCCCAAGCACTGACGTAACTCTTTCAAGCTAGCCGGTGCCACGAGATTGTAGACGCCCTCGACTTTCTTGGGGTCAGTGCAGATGCTCTCTCCGCTGACCACATGACCCAGATAGAGCAGCGTCTCGTGAAAGAAGTTGGCGCCTCTCAGCCGACAGAACACTTCCTTTAAGGTGGCACATGCTGCTCCTTGGTAGCGCCAATCACAAAGGAGAATGCAACCCAAATGGCAAAACTCGACAATGGAACAAACCTCTTTCTGGCACTGCAAAGGTGGTGCACTCCCTGCTATCCGCGGATATGGGTATCTGCCAATAACTCTGCTTCAGATCCGGCCGTTGCCATTTGTAGCATCTTGGGATCGGAGCGGCCGATTGGGATATCCACCGTGGGATCCTTTGTTTGCTTATCATCTCATACTCTGTTGCCGATTGGATGATTTGCCGCCGATTGGTGAAGTCACGCCTACGCACGTACAACTTATAGTCTCTATCAGTCTTCTCGTATATCCAATGCAGTTTTTGTTGGTCAGTATCACAGGTATAGAGCATTTTGTCTGGCAAAAATACAACAACAAATTGGTTTTTATACTAATACCATTTGTCTCTAAAAATCATTCTATTCATAAAAATGGTTAGACAGGCAGATGGCAATATTATTTAAAACTATTTCCACGTCTTTGGCACTCAGAATATACAAAAAAAATTGTTCAAAGTATTCCAATTGTTAAAAAAAAAATAGTTCCTAAAAAAATCAAAATTTTATAAAAGCAATGCTTTTCATTTAAAAAAAAAAAAAAATATGCAAGAAAAAGCTCTCAATTCAATTCCATTTTGATGAATAGCAATAAAACTCGAGAATATTACATAGAAACAAGTTTGCCGAAAGGTCCAAGTCTTTATAGAATCACAATTAAAAAGAAACACTCAACCAATATGGGATTCCACTGCAAATGTCGTTAACAAAGTTGAGGTTGAAGATAAAGATTTGAGACTTGTGACCACTTTTCAAAATTTATAAATGGCACAACAAGGTCCTAAAAAGAAAATGTATCAGTCAGGCTAATGATCTAGCCAAAATTTCAAAAAGAAAAAATATAAACAGAAAATCGTATATTTTTTTTATTAATTTTGCACATTTAATAAAAGTAATTATTTTTTTGACATGGAATGGCAAAATATTAATGCCTCATTAATTCAAATAAAAGAATTTTTTGACAAATCATATAAATATTTCGTACGAGACTAAACACGCAACAATACTAGTTTCATGCTTTAACCAAGCTCGTTCTCTGATAAACAAAAATAAAAATAACTTAAGTCGTATGTTTCTAGATTTCTGAATAGATTAAAATTTAACTAGCATTAAATTAAAATATTCTCTTGATATAACTATACCTTCGATTTTGAATACTCTGGTATTAGTCGAAGAAACAAACACTGACTTTGCGACAGGAAGCGAATTTGGATACAAATATAAAAAAGATCTAGTTATTTTAATTATACCAGCAGTAATTTGATTATCTGAACTATGTTATCTGAGTCTTAATCAGAGTCCATTACCGAGGTAAAAACTTTAAATATGGCCTTGTCATAAGTAGAATTTCTTAAGCTAGCCTCTTCACTCATACATCAGTTAAGTGGAAAGTCTAAGAATTTACAAAGTTTCCCAGATCTAGTCTAGTGGATTCACTAAAGAAAACACATGAAACTACAGCAGTAAGTCTAATGAAGACTATACTCAACAATACTAGTTTCATGTTTTAACCAAGCTCGTTCCCTGATACACAACAAAACAAGTAAGAAAGCTACAGTCGAGAGTTCTCGACCGTATGATACCCGCAACCCATTTCGAGAGAAAAAAAAAAACTTGAATGATATTTTAACAAAATTATACCACCGAATATACTAACATTTGTTTTTTTGTATATAGATATTTTTTTTAAATCCATTAAATACCGACATGGTCACTCTGTCAACTAAACAAACAAAGCGCGAGCAGCTGCAACTGAATTTTGCATATAAAATTGATTCTTGAATAACTTCCTTGTTTTTCACTCGATCTCAACCAAATTCACAGGAATCATTGAGAATATAGTTGTTATTATGCATACTAAAATTCAATGCTCTAGGTCTATTATTACGGCTTTTACAGTTTTTGGGGGCGGAAAGGGGCGTGGCAAAAATCTAAAACAATCTTGATCTGCATAAGACCTACACGAATACTGTCACCAAATTTGATATCTCTAGGTCATTCACACACTTAATACGTCCATATGCACTGAGCACAAAAATTTTGATAAATAATTTAACGAATAACTTTTGTTCTACTTATCCGATCTGTACCAAAATTACAGGGTATATTAAGAGTGTCAAGCGCAGATGGGTTACCAAATTACACTTCATTACACAAAGAACTTTTGGAGTTATACGAGATTTACACAAAATAAAACTTGACTTTTTCTAGATTAATGCTTATTGTGGGCGAAGGGAGCGTGGCATCCAACTTTTGAAATAAACTTGATCTGCGTAGGGTATGAAGGAAAATTTTTGCCAAATTTGGTGACTCTATGTCTTATAGTCTCTGAGATCCAGGTGTTCATACGGACAGACAGACGGACAGACGGACAGACGGACATGGCTAAATCATTTCGGCTGTTGACGCTGATCAAGAATATATAAACTTTATGGGGTCGAAGATGCCTCCTTCTGCCTGTTACATACATTTTCTGTTGGCACTAAGTCATAATACCCTTCTACCCTATGGGTAGCGGGTATAAAAAAAAAAAGTTAAATACTTAGCATTGGTCGTATGTATCTAGAATTCTGAATAGATTAAGAACAAATTGAAATAGCATTAAATTATAAAATATTCTCTAGATATAACTAAACCTTCGATTTTTAATATCTGGTATTAGTCGAAGAAATAAACACAGACTTTGAGGCAGAAAGCGAATTCGGATAAAAATATAAATTATAACAGTAGTAAGTGAACTATGTTAACTGAGTCTGAATCAGCGTCCATTTTCGAGGCAAAAACTTTAAGTAGCTAAACTTTCTAGGTCATTCACACACTTAAAACGTCCATAAGCATTGGACACAACTATTTTTATAAATAATTTAACAAATAACATTTGTTCTTCTTTTCTAAAATCACAGGGTTATCTAGTTCTCATATTGCTTATCACTGCTTTCGCATAATCGTATGATTGCACAGTTAGGCAAAAGCTCTGCTTAGCATACGGCGCAGCATAGTACAGCCAAACTTGCAAGGCTAGCTAATTACAAAAAGTCATCCGAGCGAAGAAGTCGTATGTCTCTCTTTCTGTTAGAAAGACATAATATAATTACACGTGTGCCAAAATCTAGCAAGTTAAAATAAAGTAACTGTTAATTGGCAAGTCCATAAATATATCACCTACTCTACAGCTTAAGTGTGTAAACTACAAATCTAAGGTATGAAATACCCCATTGCAGTGTTAGGTTATTAATGTTCAATTTATATAGGCATAGAGTCCCCAGGAGTTCAGCTCTTAGAGCGTGGCACTGGCGGACAGTAGCCTGGATTCTATTTGGATATGTCGCTGATCTAACATTGTCAACGCAGCTTGATATAGCAGTGCTATACCCTTTGAAGATTTCATAAGAGGCCGTCTCCACGTCAGAAGGAGTTTGGATTGAAGTTCACAGTGAATGGTTGCTTACTAGCTTGGAGGAGGTGTCTTAGTTAAAGCACTCCTAAATAAAAATATATATACATATATATATTTTTTCTTGGAATTAATCCAGGATGCAACCATAATCCATTAGATGCAACAACAATTGATTGAAGTAATATTTTGATTTTGTTTTGATCGAACTCTTCTAGTTACAGTCACTGATAAGAAAACTTACTCGCTAACTTACATTTTTTTTTATTATCTTTAAATTGTAATAATACCTAAAATATGAATTGTCGAAGCATATACCTGTGGATCATGTAATTAGAAATATGTAATCTTTGGCACATTTATATTTATTGAATGTATATATATATATATAGCAACACATAAAAACAAATCTACGGCAACATCTTCGTCATGGTACCACGACAGTAAGAATGCAACAACAGAGTGAGTCAGTATAATATGTAATTGATACGTACAATTGGTGAATATACATTCTAAATACAAATACATATATTCTAAATAATGCCTTAAGAGTAATGAACTGACCATGCGTGTACACTTTTATCTCATAAAAGATTAACTTGAATTATCTTTGAATATAGTTAAATTGACAAGATATCATATCTAGTGTAATCATGAATCCACTTTGGAATTTTGTAATTAGATTGTGAATAATTTGAATGAAATAATGAGTCTTTAAAATTTGATTAACCTGGTCTGTCGAGTAACCGTGGAGGAATCGATTAAGATGAATTAGAGGTATAATAATCCTTTATATTAGGGGTAACCAAAATCTATATAACAGTTACCATGGTCGGGGAGGGTAGAGACGAGGGACATACTATCCAGTTCCCTCATCTAGGCATAATTGGATTAAAGGAAGCCTCAGATATAGCGTGTGTCGGCGCAACCAAATCCGTTTTATTATCAATTTGTTTAGCTTATTTTAAGCCTTATTTTATTTAGAATCAGTCCGCGTATTAAATATTCGTGTGTGTTAGCGTTACCGTGTAATCGGAGTAAGGAAGGACCCCGACCAATCCGACGAGCTAGAGCTGAGCACCGCAAGAATACGCACCCCACCAAGCTCGGTTGCAGACTATGTACTTCTGGTACACTACACATATAAATTGGCGCCCAACGTGTAGGGCTCGAGCAAGAAGAAATAATATTACCCCACATCTGCTCATCTAATCCATCCAAAATTCTTACAGCTTAACTTCGCATCAGACAGCAATCTGGATTCTGGCTTAGGAATATCCGACTTTAGCTCCGACGCGGTAACTAGTCGACCAAAACAGATCTGCGATAGCTTACTTATAAAAATTTATTGATTCTCTATTATAATAAAGCGTTGCGATCATACATTATAGGTACTCCTTGAATCACATGTTAGCAGGAAACGTAGAAACTGACTTTGGATTCAACGATTGCATTTCAGTCTTTCGGATTGCTCGACCAAGCAGATCTATGTCGACCAAGATGATTTATATTTTTTGGAAATTCTATTATGTAAATTACCAAAAGTGACCGAATTTGACATGGATTACAATTTTAGATATTGTCCTTCAAGTTCGATTACTCCTTTAAAACATATAATAGCCAATAGTTACAATAACGGAAAATTCCTTTTTGTCAAATTATGTCTACTAATTACATTTTATGCAGGTTCTGAAACGATGAAAGGCAGATCAAATATTTACTTGATTTTTGATTAATTTGTATTTATTTTAGTATTACGAAAATAGTGTTCGACAAAATGCCACTTGAACATAGCAACGATAATATACAAACAACTTTACAAGAACTAGACCCATTTTGCGGTATTTGTAATAAAGCTTTGAGAGACACTGAACTTACAGCCAAAGCTCCGTGTAACCATAAATTCCACGCAAATTGCATTCGTGAAGCGATTTCAGTTAAAACAGCTTGTCCAATTTGTAATATCGATTGCAATCCCATGCTTTTGAGTTATTCAAATAATAACTTATCGGCAGAGCTCAATTCTGCAGCCTCGTTGCCAGCTAGCGCAAACGAATCCGAAGTAGGCAATGATAACATACAGACACCATCTAAAACTATGGGGAAGAGTTATAGGAGGTAGAGGTCGAGGAAATAATACTTACTCAGGTATGAACACTAGATCTACTACTAGGAGACTCGCAGATCCAATTTTAGAGAACCATCACGACAGCACCAATTACCATCGGAGTCACAAGTTGAAATCACTAACTTTATCAAAGCAAGTATTGCGGCTCAATATGCTCAAATGATTCAAGAAATGACTTCCTTGATAACTAAGAAACTGGGAATCAGTACGCAAGAACAGCTATCTTCAGTACGGTCAAACCTACCACCATACCAAGGTAACAACAGCACTGAAGACAGGCGAAGTACTAATGCTACTTCAGCTACTGAGAATGAGGCCAGAAGCAGCGTAGCACATTCTGATTTTATCGGAATTATACCGCCAGAAAAGGTATCAAACATTATTCAGAACTGGAGGATCAAGTTCGACGGTTCTAAGCAATGTGTGCATATGGATGAATTTATTTATCGTGTTCGATCTCTGACTGAGCAGAATCTTAAAAGAAATTATAAACTTTTATGCGACCATTTTCATTTGCTGTTCAATGGTAAAGCAAGTGGAAGTTTCATCGTAACCACGACGATTTCACTTGGGAGACCTTTTGTAAGGAGTTTCGTAAAAGATTCGATGAAGGTGAAACCGATTTAGATCTTATGGATAAGATAAGGAAGAGACGCCAAGGGGAAAATGAACCATTTGACGACTTCCAGTTTGTTATTGAAGACCTCGCTGATAGACTTCAACGGAGTTTGTCCGAAGACCAAATAGTAGATATTTTACACAAAAATCTGCGTAGGGTATGAAGGAACCTTTTTGCCAAATTTGGTGTCTCTATGTCTTATAGTCTCTGAGATCCAGGTGTTCATACGGACAGACAGACGGACAGACGGACAGACGGACATGGCTATATCATCTCGGCTGTTGACGCTGATCAAGAATATATATAGTTTATGTGGTCGGAGATGTCTCCTTCTGCCTGTTACATACATTTTCTGTTGGCACTAAGTCATAATACCCTTCTACCCTATGGATAGCGGGTATAATGATGCCATTTGGACTGTGTAATGCAGCTCAGACACTATGTAGACTCATAGACCAGGTCATACCTGCCCATTTGCGCACGAGAGTTTTTGTATATCTCGACGATTTGCTTATTTTATCTGATGATTTTGATTCACATCTTATTCTGTTACAAGAAATAGCTTTGTGTTTGCGTAAAGCTAATCTTACCATTAATGTTGGCAAATCTAAATTTTGTATGCGTGAAATTAAATATCTTGGGTTTATCATAGGCCAAGGTAGAATAATGACTGATTCCGATAAAATTATTTCTATCACGGATTTCCCAGTCCCTACTTCGATAAAACAGTTGAGAAGATTTTACGATGGTATCGACGCTTCGTCGAAAATTACGCCACAGTTAGTTTTCCACTGACCGAGTTACTAAAAGGGAAAAAATCTATCAGTTGGAAGGAAAAGAAAAAGAATGAGGAAGCCGACAAAGCTTTCAAAACTCGCTTAAGAAATGTTTAACAGTAGCACCGATATTAATAACCCCTGATTTTTCCCAACAGTTTATTCTTTTGTGTGACGTTAGTTCATATGGAATTGGTTGTGTTTTAGCACAAGAACGCGATGGTATTGAGTTACCCATAGCATTCATGTCTGAAAAGCTATCCAAAGCTCAACGCAACTGTTCAGTAACGGAACTAGAATGTCTTGCAGTATTGAAAGGAATAAAAAAGTTTCGTTCCTATATAGAGGGACAAGATTTTGTCGTCATTACTGACCACGCGTCTTTACAATGGCTTATGCGGCAGAACGATCTGTCCGGAAGGTTGGCTCGTTGGTCAATGAAGTTACAAGCCTTTTCTTTTTCAATAATACACAGACGAGGATCGGAGAACGTGGTCGCAGATGCGCTGTCTCGTCAAAATGATCCAGCAGTAGAAGAATTCGACATAGTCAATCCAACAGTAAATTTACAGTCTGAGGAATTTAAGTCTCTTGAGTCCTTAAATTTAATCGAGAAAATACAATCTAATCAAGCCAAACTACCTGACTTAAAAGTTGTAGATGGATATGTGTATAAAAAAACTGATTTTAGTAACGGAAGTGAATACAAAGACGATAACACTTGGAAGCTTTGGGTTCCTTCAACACTTGTTTTAGATATTCTCAAACAGACCCACGACTCACCAGGTTCAGCTCATTGTGGGACGGCTAAGACCGTAGAAAAGCTAAAGCGGTATTTATTTTGGCCACGAATGGTTACCCAAATAAGAAATTACATATCAAATTGCAATGTGTGTCGCTGTACCAAAGCTCCTAACATTGTTCTGAGACTACCAATGGGTAAACCTTGTCGTCGGACAGACCCTTCCAGAAGTTATATATCGATTTATTAGGCCCATATCCGAGAACGAAGACAGGAAACATAGGATTGCTTATCATAGTAGATCATAATACTAAATTCCACTTTCATTGTCCGCTCAAAAAGCTTACAGCGCCTAAAATCTGCCAATATTTAGAAAATAACATATTTATACCTTTGAGTTCCTGAAGTTATCTTAACGGATAACGGCTCCCAGATTAAATCCAGCTTGTTTGAAGCATTTCTAACCAGGTTTGGCATAACTCATTGGTGCACGGCCATTTACTCGTTCAGTTTTGGCGGCTAGTACGCGCCTATATTGGTAATGATCATTCAAACTGGGATGTAAATCTAAGCGGTATTTGTAGAGCACTAAGAGCAACTGTATCGTAGCACAGGCTATTCGCCTTATTTTCTGGCCTTTGGTCAAAATATGATCTTAAATGGGAAAGACTATACTCTCCTTCTTGAAATTTAAATTTGCTAAGTGACGACGTTAAAATTAATCACCTGAGCATTGATTCTGGCACGACAAGATGCGAAAAATAAAATCAACCAAGTTCATGACGAAAACGCCAACAGATACAACTTGAGAAGTAGAAATGTCCAACTAAAGACTGAGATGAAATTTTTGCTAGGAATTTCACTCAAAGCAATGCAAGCAAGAAATTCAGCTCAAAATTAGCACCTGTTTTTATTCCAGCCAAAGTTTTCGAAAGCGTAGCCCGCAATATTATGAACTAATGGATACTAATGGAAAAAAACTTGGTACATTCCACCTAAAAGATATGTAAATTAAGAAGGCTCAATAGTGTCGGCGATATTGATAATGTCTCTTCGAGTATACCCCGTTCCATTATCTGGGTTGGGGGTGTAGTGGCCGACATATAAAATAGTCATATATATAAATTACAAAGATATTTATTTATTTTCGTGTTCTAAATACTGAAGCACTTCGACGCAGCTTATCTAGTTATCTCATATTGCTTATCACTGCATTCGCATAATCGTATGATTGCACAGTTAGGCAAAAGCTCTGCTTAGCATGCGGCGCAGCATAGTACAGCCAAACTTGCAAGGCTAGCTAATTACAAAAAGTCATCCGAGCGAAGAAGTCGTATGTCTCTCTTTCTGTTAGAAAGACATAATATAATTACACGTGTGCCAAAATCTAGCAAGTTAAAATAAAGTAACTGTTAATTGGCAAGTCCATAAATATATTCACCTACTCTACAGCTTAAGTGTGTAAACTACAAATCTAAGGTATGAAATACCCCATTGCAGTGTTAGGTTATTAATGTTCAATTTATAAAGGCATAGAGTCCCCGGGAGTTCAGCTCTTAGAGCGTGGCACTGGCGGACAGTAGCCTGGATTCTATTTGGATACGTCGCTGATCTAACATTGTCAACGCAGCTTGATATAGCAGTGCTATACCCTTTGAAGATTTCATAAGAGGCCGTCTCCACGTCAGGAAGGGAGTTTGGATTGAAGTTCACAGTGAATGGTTGCTTACTAGCTTGGAGGAGGTGTCTTAGTTAAAGCACTACCTAAATAAAAATATATATACATATATATATTTTTTTCTTGGAATTAATCCAGAAGATGCAACCATAATCCATTAGATGCAACAACAATTGATTGAAGTAATATTTTGATTTTGTTTTGATCGAACTCTTCTAGTTACAGTCACTGATAAGAAAACTTACTCGCTAACTTACATTTTTTTTTATTATCTTTAAATTGTAATAATACCTAAAATATGAATTGTTGAAGCATATACCTGTGGTCATGTAATTAGAAATATGTAATCTTTGGCACATTTATATTTATTGAATGTATCTTCATATATATAGCAACACATAAAAACAAATCTACGGCAACATCTTCGTCATGGTACCACGACAGTAAGAATGCAACAACAGAGTGAGTCAGTATAATATATAATTGATACGTACAATTGGTGAATATACATTCTAAATACAAATACATATATTCTAATGAATGTGCCTTAAGAGTAATGAACTGACCATGCGTGTACACTTTTATCTCATAAAAGATTAACTTGAATTATCTTTGAATATAGTTAAATTGACAAGATATCATATCTAGTGTAATCATGAATCCACTTTGGAATTTTGTAATTAGATTGTGAATAATTTGAATGAAATAATGAGTCTTTAAAATTTATTTACCTGGTCTGTCGAGTAACCGTGGAGTGAATCGGTTAAGATGAATTAGAGGTATAATAATCTCTTTATATTAGGGGTAACCAAAATCTATATAACAGTTACCATGGTCGGGAGGGTAGAGACGAGGGACATACTATCCAGTTCCCTCATCTAGGCATAATTGGATTAAAGGAAGCCTCCGATATAGCGTGTGTCGGCGCAACCAAATCCATTTTATTATCAATTTGTTTAGCTTATTTTAAGCCTTATTTTATTTAGAATCAGTCCGCGTATTAAATATTCGTGTGTGTTAGCGTTACCGTGTAATCGAGTAAGGAAGGACCCCGACCAATCCGACGAGCTAGAACTGAGCACCGCAAGAATACGCACCCCACCAAGCTCGGTTGCAGACTATGTACTTCTGGTACACTACACATATAAATTGGCGCCCAACGTGTGGGGCTCGAGCAAGAAGAAATAATATTACCCCACATCTGCTCATCTAATCCATCCAAAATTCTTACAGCTTAAATATTATATAGCAGAGTTTTAACTTCGCATCAGACAGCAATCTGGATTCTGGCTTAGGAATATGCGACTTTAGTTCCGACGCGGGTAACTAGGCGACCAAAACAGATCTGCGATAGCTTACTTATAAAAATTTATTGATTCTCTATTATAATAAAGCGTTGCGATCATACATTATAGGTACTCCTTGAATCACATGTTAGCAGGAAACGTAGAAACTGACTTTGGATTCAACGATTGCATTTCGTCTTTCGGATTGCTCGACCAAGCAGATCTATGTCGATCAAGATGATTTATATTTTGGAAATTCTATTATGTAAATTACCAAAAGTGACCGAATTTGACATGGATTACAATTTTAGATATTGTCCTTCAAGTTCGATTACTTATTAGTTACAATAACGGAAAATTCCTTTTTGTCAAATTATGTCTACTAATTACATTTTATGCAGGTTCTGAAACGATGAAAGGCAGATCAAATATTTACTTGATTTTTGATTAATTTGTATTTAGTTGTATTACGAAAATAGTGTCGACAAAATGCCACTTGAACATAGCAACGATAATATACAAACAACTTTACAAGAATCTAGACCCATTTTGCGGTATTTGTAATAAAGCTTTGAGAGACACTGAAACTTTACAGCCTAAGCTCCGTGTAACCATAAATTCCACGCACAATTGTACTTCGTGAAGGATTTCAGTTAAAACAGCTTGTCCAATTTGTAATATCGATTGCAATCCCATGCTTTTGAGTTATTCAAATAATAACTTATCGGCAGAGCTCAATTCTGCAGCCCCGTTGCCAGCTAGCGCAAACGAATCCGAAGTAGGCAATGATAACATACAGACACCATCTAAAACTATGGGGAAGAGTTACTGAGGTAGAGGTCGAGGAAATAATACTTACTCAGGTATGAACACTAGATCTACTACTAGGAGACTCGCAGATCCAATTTTTAGAGAACCATCACGACAGCACCAATTACCATCGGAGCTCACAAGTTGAAATCACTAACTTTATCAAAGCAAGTATTGCGGCTCAATATGCTCAAATGATTCAAGAAATGACTTCCTTTGATAACTAAGAAACTGTGGAATCAGTACGCAAGAACAGCTATCTTCAGTTATCGGTCAAACCTACCACCATACCAAGGTAACAACAGCACCTTTTCATTGACAGGCGAAGTACTAATGCTACTTCAGCTACTGAGAATGAGGCCAGAAGCAGCGTAGCACATTCTGATTTTATCGGAATTATACCGCCAGAAAAGGTATCAAACATTATTCAGAACTGGAGGATCAAGTTCGACTGTTCTAAGCAATGTGTGCATATGGATGAATTTATTTATCGTGTTCGATCTCTGACTGAGCAGCATCTTAAAAGAAATTATAAACTTTTATGCGACCATTTTCATTTGCTGTTCAATTGTAAAGTAAGTGGAAGTTTGATTGTAACCAATGACGATTTCACTTGGGAGACCTTTGTAATGAGTTTCTGTAAAAGATTCGATGAAGGTGAAACCGAACCAAGGGGAAAATGAACCATTTGACGACTTCCAACTTGTTATTGAAGACCTCGCAGATAGACTTCAACGGAGTTTGTCCGAAGACCGAGATAGTAGATATTTTAACTCGCAATTCTAAAAACGAGTTTGCACCATGAACTTTTGCATCTTAAAATATATAAAAGATCCCAATTACGTGAAGCAGTGCGAAAGCGACGAACAATTTCATTCAGATATAAAATCTTTAAAGCCCCGCGCACTTCGCTCTTACGTCAATGAGATAACTGACGATACTGAGAACGTGATCACAGTGAAGCAGACTCAGAACTTTCAGAGGAAGTGCTTATTAAAAGAAGCCTCTGTACCAGTCTGTTGGAATTGTGATAAGTCTGGTCACAGATTCGACGATTGTCTAGAGCTTCTTAACATATTTTGTTATGGCTGTGGCGCCAAAGAGATTTTTAAGCCACGTTGCCCTAAATGTAATCCATCGAGAAACCGGGTAGTGGACGATGTCCAAGAACGTCAAATAGACACGTCCGATACAGCGGAATCAAAAGAACACATAGAATTAAGAGGTCCCACTGTCTCAAAAAGAAAATATTTGTATTTATAATTCATTTACTCCATACCCATATCCGATTCTCGATATTCGCTAGTTTAGATTTTATTAAGTTTATTCATGATGTTCTAAACGTTCGACCAAACGCTTACGATTGCATTGGAAAACAATTCGAGCTTCAATCGAAAGAAAATAAATTTCTTGTTATTTTGGGCTCGGATGAACGACTCTTATTATGAAGTAACCATTAAAGGCAAACAATATCCTTTAGTTTTACTGATTCTGGAGCGACCATAAGTTGCGTAGGTGGATCAGCAGCAACAGAGTATAATAGTAGCAAATTCAAAAAGTGCCTTCAAGAGCCATTTCAACGGCTAATGGAATAAAAAGTAATGTAGTTGGCAAACTTAGTACCGTAATAAAATACTCGTCAGAAAAACTGAAAGTTTAGAACTCTTTATTATTCCTGATCTAAAACAAAATGTTTATCTGGGAATAGATTTTTCGAAGAAATTCGGATTGATTTGTAAATAGTATGTCTAGCTGATATATGTGAACTTGATGTAGGATCTTCAGACCAAAATTGCATCTACTATCGGTAGAACAACAGGAGCGTTTGAATGCAGTAATCGAGATATTTCCGTCATTTAGCAAAGAAGGTTTGGGGAGAACAAGTTTAATTAAACACTCGATTGGTCGAATCGACTAAGCCCATCAAACAACGGCATTGGCCAGTGGTCCCCAGCCATCGAAAAATTAATGTTTGCTGAAGTTGATAATATGTTAGCGCTCGACGTTATAGAAGCATCCACAAGTTCGTGGAGTAGTAATTGTGTACTAGTAAAGAAAGATGACAAATGCAGGTTATGTCCAGATTCACGAGAGGTGAATAAGGTAACAAGAGTTGGACATATCCATTACCACATATAGATGGCATTTTAAGTCGTTTACCGCCAGCTAGTTTTGATAACGGGACTAGATATGAAGCATGCATACTGGCAAATCCCTCTCGACGAAGAGTCACGTACCTATACACCGTCTTCTCACCATACCAAATCGTCCTCTTTATCAGTATAAAAATGATGCCATTTGGACTGTGTAATGCAGCTCAGACACTATGTAGACTCATAGACCAGGTCATACCTGCCCATTTGCGCATCGAGAGTTTTTGTATATCTAGACGATTTGCTTATTTCATCTGATGATTTTGATTCACATCTTATTCTGTTACAAGACATAGCTTTGTGTTTGCGTAAAGCTAATCCTTTTACCATTAATGTTGGCAAATCTAAATTTTGTATGCGTGAAATTAAATATCTTGGGTTTATCATAGGTCAATGTAGAATAATGACTGATTCCGATAAAAGGATTTTATCACGGATTTCCCAGTCCCTACTTCGATAAAACAGTTGAGAAGATTTTTACGATGGTATCGACGCTTGTCGAAAATTACGCCACAGTTAGTTTTCCACTGACCGAGTTACTAAAAGGGAAAAAAATCTATCAGTTGGAATGAGGAAGCCGACAAAGCTTTCAACTCGCTTAAGAAATGTTTAACAGTAGCACCGATATTAATAACCCCTGATTTTTCCCAACAGTTTATTCTTTTGTGTGACGTTAGTTCATATGGAATTGGTTGTGTTTTAGCACAAGAACGCGATGGTATTGAGTTACCCATAGCATTCATGTCTGAAAAGCTATCCAAAGTTCAACGTAACCATTCAGTAACGGAACTAGAATGTCTTGCAGCATTGAAAGGAATAAAAAAGTTTCGTTCCTATATAGAGGGACAAGATTTTGTCGTCATTACCGACCACGCGTCTTTACAATGGCTTATGTGGCAGAATGATCTGTCCGGAAGGTTGGCTCGTTGGTCAATGAAGTTACAAGCCTTTTCTTTTTCAATAATACACAGACGAGGATCGAGAATGTGGTCGGGCAGATGCGCTGTCACGTCAAAATGATCCAGCAGTAGAAGAATTCGACATAGCTCAATCGAATAGTAAATTTACAGTCTGAGGAAACTTATGTCTCTTCGAGTACTTAAATTTAATCGAGAAAATACAATCTAATCAAGCCAAACTACCTGACTTAAAAGTTGTAGATGGATATGTGTATAAAAAAACTGGATTTTAGTAACGGAAGTGGAATACAAAGACGAATAACACTTCTGGAAGCTAGTTCCTTCAACATCTGTTTTAGATATTCTCAAACAGACCCACGACTCACCAGGTTCATCATGTGGACGGCTAAGACCGTAGAAAAGTTAAAGCGATATTTATTTTAACATACGAATGGTCACCTAAATAAGAAATTACATATCACCATTGCAATGTGGTGTCGCTGTACTCAAAGCTTCTAACATTGTTCTGAGACTGCCAATGGTAAAACCTTGTCGTCGTTTGACTGACCCTTCCAGAAGTTACACATCGATTTATTAGTGTCCATATCCGAGAAAGACAGAAAACAGGATTATGAGATTATTATAGTGGTGGATCACATTACTAAATTCCACTTTCATTGTCCGCTCAAAAAGCTTACAGCGTCTAAAATCTGCCAATATTTAGAAAAGAAGGATATTTTATACCTTGGAGTTCCTGAAGTTAGTTCAACGGACAACGGCTCCTAGATTAAATCCAGCTTGTTTGAAGCATTTCTAACCAGGTTTGGCATAACTCGTTGGTGCACGGCCATTTACTGAAATTAGTTATGGGTAATATACGCGCTATATTGGTAAAGTCGATCATTCAAATCGATGTAAACCAAGTATTTAGAGCAATTAAGAGCAACTGTATCGTAGCACAGGCTATTCGCCTTATTTTCTGGCCTTTGGTCAAAATATGATCTTAAATGGGAAATACTATACTCTCCTTCCTCGAAATTTAAATTTGCTAAGTGACGACGTTAAAATTAATTCACCTAAGGCATTGATTCTAGTACGACAATATGAGAAAATAAAACCAACCAAGTTCATGACGAAAAACGCCAACAGATGACTTGGAAATTAGAAGAATGTCCAACTAAAGACTGGAGATGAAATTTTTGCTAGGAATTTCACTCAAAGCAATGCAAGCAAGAAATTCAGCTCTAAAATTAGAACCTGTTTTTTATTCCAGCCAAAGTTTTCAAGAAGCGTAGCCCGCATTATTATGAACTAATGGATACTAATGGAAAAAACTTGGTACATTCCACCTAAAAGATATGCAAATTAAGAAGGCTCAATAGTGACGGCGATGATTGATAATGTCTTCTTCAAGGTGTACTCTGTTCCATTATCTGGGTTGAATGACATTAGATATATAAAATAGTCATATATAAATTACAAAGATATTTACTTCTATCAGATTTATTTTCGTGTTCTAAAATACTGAAGCACCTCGAACGCAGCTTATCTAGTTATCTCATATTGTTTATCATCGGCTCTGCATAAATCGTATGATTGCACAGTTAGGCAAAAGCTCTGCTTAGCATGCGGCGCAGCATAGTGCAGCCAAACTTGCAAGGCTGTAGCTAATTGCAAAAAGTCATCCGAGCGAAGAAGTCGTATGTCTCTCTTTTCTGCTGGAAAGACATATTATAATTACACGTGTGCCAAAATCTAGCAAGTTGAAATAAAGCAGTCCGTTAACTGGCATGTCTCATAAATATATCACCTTTACCTGGCAGCTTACGTGTGTAAACTACAAATCTAAAAAGCGAAATACGCCATTGCAGTGTTAGGTTATTTAATGTCTCGACTTATATAGGAAATAGAGTCCCCCGTGAGTTCAACTTCTAGAGCGTGGCACTGGCGAACAGTAGCCTGGATTCTACTTGATACGTCGCTGGTCCAACATTGTCAATGCAGCTTGATATAGCAGTGCTATACCCTTTGAAGATTTCATAAGAGGCCGTCTCCACGTCAGTAATGGAGTTTGGATTGAAGTTCACAGTGAATGGTTGCTTACTAGCTTGGAGGAGGCTCTTGTGTTCAAGCATCACTACCTAAATAGAAAATATATATACATATATATATTTTCTCTTGGAATTAATACAGGGATGTAACCATAATCTATTAGATGCAACAACAATTGATTGAAGCAATATTTTTATTTTGTTTTGATTCGAACTCCTTTCTAGTTACAGTCACTTGATACGAAACCATACTGCTAACTTACATTTTTTTAAAATTATTATCTTTGAAATTGTAATAATACCTAAAATATGAATTGTTTAAGCATATACCTGTGGTCATGTAATTAGAAATATGTAATCTTTGGCACATTTATATTTATTATGAATGTATCTTCCTATATATAGCAACACATAAAAACAAAGTTACGGTAACATCTTCCTCGTCATGGTACCACGACAGTAAGAATGCAACAACAGAGTGAGTCAGCATAATATATAATTGATACGTACAATTGGTGAATATATATTCTAAATACAAATACATATGTTCTAATGAATGTGCCTTAAGAGTAATGAATCGACATATGTGTACACTTTTATGTCATAAAGTGTTAACTTCGAATTATCTTTGAATATAGTTAAACTGATAAGATATCATATCTAGTGTAATCATGAATCCACTTTGGAATTTTGTAATTAAATTGTAGAATATTTTGAATGAAATAAATGAGTCTTTTAAAATTTATTAACCTGGTCTGTCGAGTAACCGTGGAGGAATCTGTTAAGATGAATTAGAGGTATAATAATCCTTTATATTAGGGGTAACTAAAATCTATATAACAGTTACCATGGTCGGGATGGTAGAGACGAGGGACATACAATATCCAGTTCCCTCATCTCAGGCATAACTGGTTTGGATGAAGCTCTGATAAAGCGTGTGATCGGCGCAACTCAAATCCGTTTTATTATTTTATTTTATCTCTATCTCTACTTTTAAGCCTCTGATTTATTTAGAATCGTGTCCGCGTATTAAATATTGTTGTTGTTGTTGTTGTTGTATTGTATTGTAATCGAGTAAGGAAGGACCCTGACCCATCCGACGAGCTACTGAGTCATATCGCAAGAATACGCACCCTACCAAGCTCGGTTGCAGACTATGTACGTCTGGTACACTACAGTGTAGCCCACCTCGTAGTTGAGTGTTTTATAGCTACAAAGACTGTTGACTTGTGGTAAGTTGTAGCTGTCTGTCAAGAAGATTGTAGGAGCGCTTATTCTCATCTTGAATAGTCGCAATTTGCTGCGTTTTTGGCTTGTCTCTGTTGTCGCTGTAAACAGCTGAATCAACTCGTCGGCAATGATCTGCTTCAACGTCGAGTATGTCCCTCTAGTGATGCATGGTTGCCATAAAAGTAACTCCAAACGGTGTTGCATGGATGCTTCCACAATACGTGGAATTGATAGTTTGTTGCACATTGCCCACGTGTTTATACCATTTGGTAGGGTCGTCGATTGTCATCTTGGATAGCACTGAAATGATAATAGAATTTAGTCGTTTAACTTGCCCATTGGCCCTTGGTAAACCTGCTCGTTATCAAATGATGATTGGCGTTCTACAATTCGCAATAACGTTTGAACTCGTCTGATGAATGCGGAAACCTCTTTCAGTAGATGGTTTGGATTGGATTTCAAATGATGAACCTGTGCGTCTGTGGCCTCATTGTGACTTCTTGCACTGACGTCGTCTTTGTCGGGTAAAGCCACCAGAACTTCGTGGAATCCGTCAATAGTAGCTGATGACAGTATATAGATTAAGCCATAGCGTAGAGGTACCAAAAGTCGATGTGGTAGGCTTGCGGTGCAGGTTTGTGCGCGGCCGTGAATATATCGGGAGTCTTATCATTTACCACTATTTTCATTTCAACGTTTGTCGTCCTTTACACATTCCTGTTTTGTAGTTTTGGATGAGTTCAATCACATAGTCAATCTGAGGTTTTACTAGAATATTCATCGATACCTATCATCATGACCAGCACTGTAAATTACTATATTCATTATCAAACCTCTTTCATTTGCAGAGTTACCGGCTGTAGTTTTATCACGTTATTGGAGCTGTCATTACTCGCTCTTGACTTCGAACCGTTAAACCATCCGGTTTTAAAAATATTTCAGCATTTTTAGCAAAAATTTACACTCTAAACCCATTTCGTTAAAGTATTTCTGCGGTAACCACCAGAAATCTCCTGTCTCATATTCTTCACCGTACCATGAAGTTTTCATATTTTTAAAAGATCCGATTGCTTCATTTTGTTTTGATCCGAAACCTGTTATATTGTGGCCACTTAATTTAAGACTGAACTCTTCAAACTCCTTGTACGAAATGTTATTCATGATATTGTACTTGCTCTCCCGAATCAAAAGAAGGCTACGAAATTCTTATCTTGAACTCTCACTCTTGCTTGGGTCCCACGAATTCTTCTGCATTATAGAAGCCATATCTTCAAAATCATTAATCCACAACAACTTTGATTGATAATGTATCATCGCTACTAAACAAACGAATTGAATCTTTTGATATCTTGTAAACCAAGAGCGCAGCCCTGCACGCATACATTGGTCTAGTGGCAGCAACAATTAATATCTTTCCATTACTGTCGAATTTGCTGGTATTCGGTTTGCTCCTGCTTCGTACTCGGTACTTCTGCTGTTCTATATCTTTTGTCACTATCATTCGCCAGATTCACACTTTCGTCGTTAACGTTGTTCACATCGCCCATGTGCACTTCGTTTAATTCATCGGCTACATCGTTAGCGGTCAAAATCATCGCCATCTTGTTCTGACTCTTGTTCATCATCAATATTGCTATGCCAGTGTTTCCGTTTTGTGACATTCTAAAATATGTGATTTGGCAATCGTTTACATTATGATTGCTATTGAAAATTAGCATATTATAACAAGTCTGTGAAATTTGCAGCAACAAAAATATTTTGTCACTACGTACTTTGGCTTAGTTTCATCATTTTGAAATCCTTTAAATTTGTTTCAACCAGTTCCCAATTTTGGCGATTCCCTTCACTTTCAAACAATAAATTTATGCAGCAAACTAATATTCTTCCTTGTTGCAATGCGTGCAAATTTTTGCATACCTCTTTAAATTCACCATGTCGTGACATATTTCTCAAACTTCATCAGTGGGTGTCTCAATGTTAAAGATTACTAAAAATCTGTTTAGACAACTTTGCATTTTTCAACATTGTGAAAAAACTTCAATTTGCATTACACCAGTACTGTAGCATTTCATTCGACTTTTTCTTTTTAGGTTGAGTTCCCAATATATTTGGGATTGCCTTTTACGATAATGTTTATTTATTATTTCAGTAAGTTTAATCCATAATTAATATTGTATTTATTTTTGTTTAACTTTATTTAAAGTATGTGATTAATTAGATTATTTAAATGTATATATCTCATCGCACGTCTTGCTTTTCCTCGTCGTCGTCACAAGCTGTCGTTCGACTTTCCCCACAATCGATACTCCTTTCTTCCCTTAATCGATGTGTAGATAAATTGGCGTTTCCAGACAAGATTTATTAATTTATTGTTTTATTGACTCATTGATTTATTTTTTTTTATTTTGTTGTCTTTAATTAATGTATTTATTTAGTTAATACATCATGCTCCCCCCCCCCCCCCCCCCCCCCCCCCCCCCCCCCCCCCCCCCCCCCCCCCCCCCCCCCCCCCCCCCCCCCCCCCCCCCCCCCCCCCCCCCCCCCCCCCCCCCCCCCCCCCCCCCCCCCCCCCCCCCCCCCCCCCAACACCCCCCCCCCCCCCCCCCCCCCCCCCCCCCCCCCCCCCCCCCCCCCCCAAAAAAAAAAAAAAAAAAAAAAAAAAAAAAAAAAAAAAAAAAAAAAACAAAAAAAAAAAAAAAAAAAAACAACCCCCCCCCCCCCCCCCCCCCCCCCCCCCCCCCCCCCCCCCCCCCCCCCTCTTGTTTCTAGATAGGCTCTGATGTTGTTAGTTGGAACATTTGAAAAAAAGAGAAATGCAATGTCAGCACAGGGTAGTCCTAATAATCCTAATCAGAGGTAAATAAGTTAATAGAAACTAGCTTGTTGCGTTTGCACACAAGAAGGGAGTATTCTGAGCAATTATTAGCGACGCTGTGTAACGATATATTTTCACCACGCATGCCTTAACGCCAACACAAAAAGAACAAAAATCTTTGTCCCATTTGCTGTACCGTATTGGCCGTTCAGTGCTGAAAATAGTCAACAAAAACTGGAAGAAGTCAGAAACTGAGGCAGCAAGGATGCCATCCACTGGCAGGACAACCCGATCGCAAGTCGAGGAGTGCCAGTACTGTGCCCATCGTGGAAGCTCTGGCATCTCAGGGGCATCAGGACTCGGTTTGCAACCGACTCAGGCAGGCTACAGCGCAACCAGTACAGCGGTCCGGCTGGAATAGCGGGAAATTATCAAGGTGGTCTCCAAAGGCTAGAAGAGCTAATAAGTTCAGCTAAATGGGATGCCAAGACTTAGCAACAACAAATTTGCAGCAGGTTAGTATCAGCTATAGCCACCGCATTAGCTCAACAGACCGAGCGGTTGTACAGAAGCGATTGAAAGTGGATTTCAACGTATACCAGCCTAATCCTCCCCGGCCAATACAGGCGAAACTTCCACATCTTTGCTAGTTAATAATGGCGCAGAGCCATGCGTTGTGCAATACCTCCTCCAATGGGTCCACACAATCAAAGTTTTGAGCAGCTATTTGGAATAGAAAATCGGCCAAATCCGCTGAACGCGCAAGGAGCACCTGCAGATAACAGGGGTCTCACCTTTATGGTTCGCAGCAGAGTCAAGGACTTCTGACCTTGATAGGAATAGCCAAATTATTTTAAAATTGGAAGCTGCGTTTTCCGGGCATGCGTCTACGTCAATTGATGATTTTATATATAGAGTCGAAGCGTTGACCAGACAGACACTGGAGGGCGACTTTGATCTGCTTGATCTATGCCAGCAACTTGTCTGTTTCAAGATTGTGTGTTGGAGCGAAAAGTTTTTTGTTATGCCTATGGCAACCGATATCGGCCAAGTTGCGTAAATTGAAACACGGAATTAAAAAACGAACGACTGCGTGCACGCAAACTGATTTCGAGGGTCGCACCACTCCAACACTCGCGTGACTCGTTAAAACTTCTCCAATAACAACACAGTTAATAGAAGTGCTTGTAGTTAAAATAAAGCTGCTAAACGAGATATTCTTCACATCGGTAGTAAACAAAGCTGCGTGATCTGTGACCATATGCCCAAGTCCAAGTATTCAACAAATCTGTTGCTGGATTGATGGACACTGGCGCCAGCATTAGCTGTGTAGGGGGCAGTCTTGCACAAGAAATTGTAGCAACCAAATTGTATATGCCTCTTAAATTATCTGTAAAGGCATTAGCTGATGGAACCCAGCAGGTGATCATTGGGAAACTATCTACTACGCAACGAAATATTTATTTATTTAGATGACTTGTTAGCTATTTTCGAAACGTTTGAGAAGCATCTGGCCGTTCTGAAAGAGCTCAAGCTGAACTGATTAACGTCCTAGCAGAGGCAGTCTACAATTATTGTGAGGAAGAGCAGTTTTTGTTTGCAAGAAGTGAAGGGCTATCCAGATATGTCAAGTGAGGCCAAGGTACAATCCAACCGATCCCAAAGGAAAGCAGCAGCGATTGAAGAATTTCAGCACCAAGATCTTAGGTTCACAACAACCAAGCTTGGATATCATCGTCGGAATCGTTGGCCTGACACTATCAAGCTAAAGCAAAGGTTCGTGTGGTCAGGAAGAAATCAAAAAGGCATGGCCGATGTGGCTGAAAATGCGATGTGTAAGGCTCCAGTACTTTATAATCTAGACTTTTCCAAGCCTTTGCTATCCATTGCGATGCTAGCTAGCTTTACAGGTGTTAGAGGTATTATGTAGCGAAAGCGATGGACATGATGTATCAATAGCATTCGTGCCCTTTGAAAAGCTTATCATAAATGTTAACGAAATTGTTCAGGCCACAGAAAAAAGAGTGTTGAGCTGTAGTAATGTGCGTAAAGAAGTTTCGTGCCTACGTAGAAGGATACAAACTTGTTATTTACAGACTGATCGGCACTCTAAAGCGGTTTACGGGTCTAACGCGACCTAAATTCCAGTTTGAGACTAACATCCATGCACAGGCAGTCATCACTCGACGCCAGCATTCAAGAGGTTCAAGCAGTTGAGTTATATCGACACCTCACTGAAGATGGAGAATTCTCAGCAAGCGAATATCTGCAAACATAATTCACTGCTGACTGAAATAGATTGAACGATATCAGCATCACTCGATCGAGTGATGTCAGACCTGAATATTATCGCTGAAACAACTGGCTTCAGTAGACGTAGCGTCAACACTGATAGACAGATTCTCTCGCTGAAGCCTTAGACGGTCCCTGTATACACTGACTGCCTGTTTGTGAGTTTGAACGCTTGACACCGCTGATCGAGTGTCCAAGGATCGTAACGACAGACCAAGATGGACCGCTAGCTTGCTGAGAACGAAGGTTGATACGAGCGCCAAGGCGTTCAAGAGCTGCATATGATGTGAGATTCCGAGCACACCGTGACTGTGTACTCGTCGGTACTCCTAGCCATCAGATACCTGCAAGTTTCGGCTGCTGAGATGCTCCATGGACACCGTCTCCCCGGATCAGATTAGTTTGAAGACTTACCGCTAAGAGCTTTGCAGTGAATTTCGAACCCAGCACGCAAGGCTGATTTCGAAGGCACACGCACAGCAAGCCGGAAGACTATTCATTCTCAGAACCACATCCAGCCAATGCTTAACGTGTTTGTAAGAACCGGATGCCGTGCAAGCAAACAGCTACAACCGCCATACTCTGAGCCATTCAAAGTAATCTGACAAGCCTTCAGACCAAGTTTTTGCCATTCGAATGAACTATGCAAGGACACAGCAATTATCAGTGGATCAGACTGAAACCAGTACACGAAGATAGCGAATGACTGCCCCAACGAGACGGAGGGATTCAATGACTACTAAACCGGCGTACAAAACGGTGAAAACACGTTACCCTCGATGACTCTGTCCAGATGAGAGACAACCGTGGCAACCTGACAGTCACAAATTGCAACCCGGGAATCGACCACTGTCACTTAAAGCCTGATTTCGACGAGTCCTACACTCACCGAAGACACTAACATACACATGTAAGACTACATTTATCATACGTAAATGAGGACACACTGAAAATACTCATAACTTACAAACTCACCAAAAATAATTAAATAAACATAAACACAATTAGAACGTAAATAAATAAACTTAAAATCAACTGTAGCTGTCTAAATCAACGTCAGGCTACTAACACTGAACATTTGTCTAATTTCCAGACACCAAAAAACCTTTGAGTCCAAGGACTACCAAAACTGCGTTCTAATTCTTTATTTTTTTTTACGCATATTTCAATAGCAGTACCAGAATTTTCACACCTACACGCATACAGTTTTTGAACGTACTATATACTCGACAAATTTAACTACCACAGTATCTACATCTTTGAAGAATCCTAAATGCGTCTTGTTGCCACTACTGTAAATTGTATAATGTGTTTGGTTCAATTCGAGAATACTCAGATGTACCAAATTCAACTGACATCATCAAATTTTCGATGAAGTAGCTACAGTTTTGTAGAGTATGATAAACGAATCGGTAGTCCATATAATTTGAATTTTAGTGGATTGTTGAATTTAGACTTCAATATTGATCATAATGAAAATCATACATTTTGAATTTTGATAACTCCAAAAACTACAAAGCCTAAATATATTGGCTTATCACAAATGTTGTGTAATATTTTCATTTGAATTGCAAACATAGGTTTATAAACAAAACTTGTTGTAAACTTAAACTTTCGTTGCACTATGTAAAATTTGTTCTGGTTATCAAGTCTCTGGCACACAATCTAGGGGCGTCCACCTTGTAGACCTTACGTCTGGAGAATTCCATTCCGCTGTAACACTGAGCAGATGTCTACTCTTTTCGATGTTTTCAATAGTTTTACTATAGACATTAGTATTTATTTAATAATTTGGTAACATTTTTTCGAAATTATTTTTGCCCAACTCTAATGCTCCGTTTTTATATCAATATACTTCTTAAGCGAGGTAGGCCTTCTGTGTAAACTCTAAGACGATGTGAATGTTTTTAACCCTCATCCCATGCTTCATAGACTGCTTTAAAGTTTTGTAGTGTATTACATGTTTCTCCTTTATCGTGGAGATCAGCTATTAGCTTCAGAATTTCTTGATATTTAGTGTTAGATATTGGACTGGCTACAAAGAGCAACTCATTGTGCATATCGTGGAGCGAATATATGCTATTCCAAGCCAACCCCTGTAGAATATATCCATACCACTGTTATCAGATATATTTACTTCAATGTGATAAATGATTGCACTTCCGCCCGTTCTTACCATTTGAACTCACCGTAAGGCAGTGGTTCAGACATGGCCCCAACCATAAAGGTTGTTTGTATCCACATGCATTAAATATCTCTGATTCTCCTGCAGTTGGTGTCTCATGATTCACATTGAACTATCCACCTCGAATCTTCATACTCGAATATGTCCTTATCATATCAATATCTGTGAGTAACTACAAGGCGGATCTCCGTAGTTTTCAAATATCTGCATCCCATGAACCCTGGAGTTGTGTGAGTATGGATCGTGCTGATGTATGTTTAAACAAATTTCCCTAAAGTTTTCGAAAAACGTCTACATAACACAAAACATCAGTTTTCAAATATTAACCCAATTAGCTCCTTGGATCGCAATCTATGAAAATAAGGCTTACATCCCCGCCCGTTCTTAAAACAAACTCATCTAGTGCTGTATCAAATGCAAACTTTATTTAGTACGTGCAAGCTACAGGCACATGCTTTTTAATAATTTGGCAACTATCACTGTGATCTACCTTGGCTCCAGTGTGCATTCAATATCCGCATACACGGTGGAATGGGACCTTCGTCTTGCCGGTGGCCACTTTACAAGAAAACCTCTGTCCGATGCGAAGCTCAGGTGATTCCCGTGACAGTTCGACTGTATATTTCTGCATAAATCGACTGGCATCTCTCCTCACTTCGTTGAATATCGCAAGCATTGGTTGCAGAACCACCGTTTTAAGTGCTCTCTACCCAAATTGTGAGTGAGAAAGAATTTTATCTATGTTATTTAAATATTATTTTTTATTTTGATTATCTATGTACTTACGCAGACATATTTTTGATCCACATATAGTGTCCGTGTACAACTTTGCATTTGGTCCATCCAGTGGTAATAGGTTGATGTGTAATTCCCCGTCAATCCAGCACAAATGTGATCCAAACTCTTTGTTTGCTTCCTCATCATAACCAAACACATTTATACTCGATGTGGGTTCCGTTTTTTTGAACTCATTTATCTTGGTAAGCTCCACTGGAAACTACAATCCTGTGAAGTTCACCTTGAGGTTGCTGTCCCACTTGAATTATTTGTGAAGCTATGTTGATATCACTGCTACAGCATTGAAGTAGCTATTCTTCGTTGGCTTAAGTGCTGATATAATTGTTCACTTGAAGCAGAACACTTCATTGTTCTGCTTCATTAAGGAATTCATCCGGAATCCCTTACAGCGGCTCTCTCATTAATAAAACATAGATTGAAGGATACGCCCCTTGTCCATCAATAATTTACTTAACCTGTCCATATACCATGCCCGGATTGCACTATATTTATGCAACTTCGGCACGAGACATGGTGGTGTCATGTGTCATATGCAGTCAAATACTGTTGAACATGGGTGACGTTTTACACCTCCATTGATGTTGCTGATGTTGTTGAAGTTACTGGTGTTGTTGAAGTTGACAATGTTGTTCGAATACATGATGTTGTTGTTGTTTTTGATGACGTTGATTTTTACACAAAAAATAATTTTAAAATTTTTAATTTTTTTTTAAAATTTTTGAAAATCTGACAAGTAGACTGCATTTGTTTGAATGACGAATATAACTAATTTCTAAAACTATCAGCATACAATATCTGGATCTTTTCAGAATTTGTTTTCACTCTTTCATGGTCAAGTGGACCAGCTTCACAATTTAACATACATAGCATTTTGTTTATTTATTATTTTTTCGAGTCATGTGACCTTTCAATGTTGGGCGCTTATACACTTTCTCGTTCACGTAATTTTCCTTGCGTCCCTGTTGCGATATTATGACAACCAACGTTACATTAGTGTCCTCACTGTCACTGATCACAAGGAAAATTCAAGAAAATGTTATTTTACTGGGGATTGGGATTGGGATATGTAAACGAAAATTTTTCACACGATCGCAGGTGATGTCAACTGACTCGAGGTCAACGTCTCCAAGTTTTTCGATGAGCTGTATGCTGTGCTCGAACGATCGCATGTGTCAAAGGCCTCCCTGCCTATTGTAATCGAATTGCGTCTCGAATGCATGCTGGTGGCAGAAAATCACCAACCTTGTTGCTACAAGCTGCGCTCGCGCATCCAGACTCTGTTAACACAGGTTATATCGATTTCAGCCGCTTGAAGCTGTCACCGAAGGTCAAGCTGATCGCCGGTCGCCGCACTAGTTTTCGGTGTCATATGTCCTCACAGCACTTGACTTACCCTAAAATCAAACAAGTTCCAACACTCCAATCCCCACAACCTATCACACCACCACCTCACCATCGTCGAATTTTTTATTTTGCTTATTTATTTACCAACCCCTTGATCACCACGATCCCCACCACACTACTTTTTGATCCTCCATCAAAACTCTTAATTACCACTTGACATATTTTTTGGACAGCTACATCCAATAAATTATCATCTTTATTACTCCATTAGCCTCAACGTGTCAGTAATCAGGTAAACATAACACTTAAGATGCTTTTCTTTTTTCGTTGTAAACGCATGTTAATGAGAGAAGTACTTCATTCAATCGAGGAGTCTACAGATTGAGTGTCGTTATAAAATGAGTGAAACATTTTTTATAATGATAAACACCTTAAATCAAATGTCAAACAGGATGGAGAAAAATATAACAAAAAGTTCTACCCGAGGAGGCGCATTTTACCTGGCACTATTACAGAGAACCAGGTACAAAGTAGACAAATCGTCTATCATGCGGGATGATCATCAATGGTCTGGATGAAGCTTGTAGGGACCACCACATGGTACATATTCAAAAAGTATAGGGCTTAAGGGAGCGTCATAAAGCTGACTCAGTTATAATTGATACGGCCTGGGATCGTGTAAAAGCATCGAATAGCAGTTTTGGTGAGAGAGCAGCAGCGTACTTTGTAAACTAAATATGATAAAGGTAAAGAAAAAATTTGGTATGGTATTAAATCAGAAAAAGCACGAAGAAAGTAGTAAAATTGCTTCAATAATCAAAAAGGCGGCCAAGGAATTGACATATTTTTGTGCAATAAAAGTTGCACGCAAAGCAGTATATAACTCAATGGATTGCAGAAAAAATGTTGCAATTCCAATGTCTTCTTGCCACTTGTACCAATTTTTACAGCACTTTGCGCTGTGGGCAGTTTAGCGGGCAGGGCAGCAATAGTAAAGGCGATTAACAATGCAAAAATCGCAAAACAGCAACCAGAGGAGAACAAGAGACATAATAAAAAGTAAGAAAGCTACAGTCAAGACTGATCGACCGCTATGATACCCGCAACCCATTTCGAGAGAAAACAAGAAACTTAAATGATATTTCAACAAAAATATACCTAAAAAAACTAAAACTTGTTTTTTTTTTGTATATATTTGAAAAAGCCGGTAAAAATCCACAACAAACAAAGTGCTAGCAGCTGCAAGTGAATTTTGCATATAAAATTGATTCTTTAATAACTTCCTTGTTTTTCATTCGATCTCAACCAAATTCACAGGAATGATTGAAAATATATTGATTATTATGCACACCAAAACTCAATATAATCTTAGGTCTATTTTTATGGCTTATAGCAGACTTTTATGGGCGAAGAGGCGTGGCATCCAACTTTTGAAATAAACTTGATCTGCGTAGGACCTATAGGAGTACTGTCCCCAAATTTGATAGCTCTAGCTTTTATAGTCACTGAGATCTAGGTGTTCATACAGACGGACAGACGGATAGACGGACATGGCTATATCGTCTCGACATGTTGACACTGACTCAGGAATATATATAGTTTATGTGGTCGGAGATGCCTCCTTCTGCCTGTTACATACATTTTCTGTTGGCACTAAGTTATTATATAATACCCTTCTACCCTATGGGTAGCGGGTGTAAAATGGAAACTGTTTCGTTGGGTGAGAAAAATGTATTTACAAACCAGTTGACAAAAAAGGGTGGTATATAATTTAATAAAAGTAATCGAAAAGAAAATTGCAAGCAAAAACTACTAAGCGAGCTACGCAAAAGGGCATTATATAGGCACTTTGATATCTTGTAGGTTTGCCTTTAGAAATATTCAATATTTTCGGGGTGTTTGAATTTAAAGATGAATTAGCAAAACTCCAACTATAATCTTTTAAATGTGGAATAATAAATTTAGCTTATTTTAAGAGAGGTTCGGTTTCATATTTGGGAAAAATTACAACCACCATTAAAAGTTAATTAAATATTTGGGACAAAGCATTAACTATAGTTATCAACGGTTGCAAGAATCTTCGGTACTGTTAACAGTGCAAAAGATGGATGGAATGTTTTTTATGATGTGTATGTGTGTATTTGTGTTCCTTGTAAGATGGCACATGTCTGGACCGTGTGTCCCGTTACAGAACCACTTGGAAAAATCGATTGGCCTTTAGTGAACCTCACTCGAGAAATGTCACTACTAGAATGTGTTCCTTTTTTCACGGTCGACGGATAATATAAAATAAAGCAGCTCTTTGAAGGAAAATATCATTCAGTGATCAGCAACAAGTCTCAGCAGTATCAGCAAACACCGTTCACAGCGTCAGCAGCCAACGAGTTCAGCAACAGCAATAGCAACGTCATAAAAAACGCAAAAACAATAACAACAGCAACAACAATGGATCCCAACAACACCATCAATTTCGACACCAATAACGTCAACACTATACAGAATTTTAACATTCTATGGAGCTTAATAGATAACCTACCGATCACTATGTTAACGGAGGAAGATTCAGCTGAAACTCAGGTAACGGATGAGGAATTCAGAGACACAAGTGTCTTCAACCTCTGGATCCATTGACCACCAACAACATAATCACCCAAGAGGACTTAGATGCCCTCTTGGGTGATATTAAGGAGGACCCAGAACTTCAGCTTTAAAAAAAATTTATTTTTTTTAATATAAAATATACATATTTTATCAAACTAAAAAAATTTAAAATAAAAATATATAAAAATAAAAAAATTCCATACATTAAATTTTCGGCTTTTGTTTTCAGGATAAAACTGTTCTCGCTGAAACTGCTATTAGTTTCAGACAAAGTTTGTTCAAACAGCTCTTGGTATCAGACCTGGTCTTTCAAACAGCTGTTGGAAACTACACGGTTACCGAACTGGAATGCCATAATAGGAGGTCTTGAAAGAAGTTCCTGAGAATATGCGGAAGGGTGAAGAATTCTCTGTAGTAACGGATCGTACATCACTCAAGTGGCTGATGAAAACAAAAAGATTTGACGGGGCGTTTAGCTCGTCATGGCGATTTGATTAAAAGGCTTTTAATTTGAAATCTGACACTGCACACAAAATGTGGTGGAAATAGGAAACTTTTTGTTAAAGTTTTCGATAATTAATTGCAATCTGGAAGTTGTTTATCATCTATGGTTAAAAAGGGGTCGATTTATTTGAGCCGAGTGGTCAATTAAAGACAAAAAAAAAACAGAAAGTCAATGTTAATGATATTTTACATAATATTATTTACTCCTGCATGCTATGAAAAGTCGGCATCCACATCTTTTGCTGGAGTTCTATACGATATGCACGAGTAAAGCACCCCACATAGGAAATAAAACAAGATATAATCAGAATATCTCCAGGAAGTTGCCTTATTCCCATTGTAATACTGAAAGAAATGTGTGCATTACTATAGTGTTCAATATGAAATAATATTTCATACCTTTTTACCGACTCAGTCCATCGCACCTTTTCTGTAGCTAGTCCTCCTATAAGTCGATTCGCTATATCTATCGTAAAAGCAGTTTTATTCGCCTCGTCTTGACATTTCTGCTTTTTCGCCATAGCTTCATCAAATTTCATTTGGAGAATATTCAGTTCTTGCTCTAACTCATTTAGTCGTTGATTTAAAGCTGTTAGTTTATCACTGGCATCATTCAATTCTTTTTCAGCTTCTACTAAAGCTCGTTCCTTTGGTTCAACGACAAGATACACATCGTAAAAACGATTTATATTAATAACCCATGAACATAATCCAGCTGCAGCTGAGGACTTTGATATTATTTTCTCGGGGTTGAATTCTGAGTCTAAATGTAAGGTTGTAATGCTTTTATAACATCTGGGTGAATATGTTTCTTATCATAATTTATTAAATTGTCAAGAAATTTGTCCACGTTGCCCATCATTCCACTGGATGCTTTCCAGCTCCGATCTTTGGGTATTTTTCCATTAACGGAGAAAAGCACCAACACGGCAACCACATACACTGACAACAGCGTCTGGCGGAGATCCGAAGGATTTTAACTCAGTCAAATTATTTTTATTAAGGGTATTTAAGGCTTCTTGCAGTGCAGCAAGAAGAGCCGGTTGTTTCCTTCCGAAAATCTTCTTCAGCATAGTACTTGGTCTTAGCTCCGACATCTTCTTCAATCTGCCTAACATTTTTTTCTTCCTTGGTAGCATAAACTCGTTCTTTCGATACTTTTTCGTTTTCAAAGCTCATTGACAATAATAAGATCATCAGCTTCTTGGTTTTTTTGTTTTTAATTCAACTTCTTGAAGTTTAAGAACATCTTGCAGTGCATCCACTTCTTTCGTGCAACTAGCCAGCTTAATAAGGCCATTTTCAAGTCGAGATCGTCTGTCTAAGTTAGCATTAAGACCTTTTCGTATAGCAGTTTTGAATAGAGAGAAATAAGCTCTAGGAAAGTGATTTTGGTGTAGCATAATTATACCGTTTTGCATTAGCAAGGTATAGCCTCAGATATATTAACTCAACCGTTTTATGTGCTACAAGCCATAAATTTGGATACAGCAGGCGCCAACTCTATTGGCAGCACGGTTATCTCTGAAAGAAAACGCATCGAAACAGACTCGAGAGCTTGCTGTGGCCACTCATGGAACCAATCTATTGCTGTACAATTGACTAGAGCAGGAAATTTTCTAGATCGGACACGAAGAGTAGCTCCAACATTGTGAGAAAAGCATAGAACTACCTTTTAAGAGAAATTACGTAATTTCTCAATAAAATATTTCCAACAGTTTTCACGACTGTCAATTATGCCAAGCTGCTTAACTTCATTACGGACAGCTCCAACCACGTTCTCCAACTTCATCATCTGCAAAAGCCTTCCATGGATGTCCCCCGATGCGAGAAGTATCATCAACTAAGAACAAGAAATTGTTCACGTGCTAACTCCGAGTCCGTCATAAGAAAACAGCATGCATTGCCTCTTATACCGGCTTTTGCATACAATACAGCAATATTAGCTTTTAAGTCGTTAATACTATAATCTTTGGTCAATTGAATCTGAAATACATCTAGTGAAGATACGAATGCAGCCAAACGTGTAAGAGATTGTTTTCCAGAACCTCCAACTCCAATAAGTAATGCATAGCCTCTAGAAGATTCCAAAATACGACCAATTCGACATACATGTGACATAGCATCATCAAATAAGCGACCAAATTCATCATACCAACGTAGTCGTTGTATCGAGATTGAGTCTCTTCAATAATAATATTTTTAAGCGGTCCCAGCTTGTTATTGGCGATGTATTTAATGTCTGAAAGTCCTTTTGCAAAGTGACAGTAAATATGTGGCTGAGCATAGATAATGTCCTCGTTACATGCCTTCAATACCCTTTCGTACGACATCAACAATAATCTTTTGAAATTTCCAATATCTTTATATAGTCTCACCAGCTTGTCGCCGTATACAATGTAAAAACATTCATGAACCCATAAACGGATTATTTGATTAAAGTTAGGACATGTTCTCATTATTTGCAAATAAACTCCCTAATAGTAATTTAATTTAATTACTGTAGACTCTATGCAAAAATATTTAAAACTTACTGTGAATATATCATGCTAGAGTTGACGTAGATTAAAGTTATACATGAACTTTAATGCTGTAGGATGTTATGACCCACCACTTTAATATGCAGGGTGATTTTTCGGTATTAATAACAAGTGCTGCACATTGTTTTGTGATTGCCTTATCGAACTTGTGTTGCGGATTTTCCAAATGTTGTGAGAGTATTGAATTAAGAATATGAAATAGGGCTTCTTGACTTAGTTGAACTGAAATTTAAAATAATTTGATTGTCATAATAGTATATATAATTCAAATACCGAACTTACTTTACAGCAAAAGAACAGATGTGCCGCAACAAAATTGGATTAATAGTAAAAGAGCCAGCTGAAGGATTCCATGAAGTCAACGAATGCTACACTTATGTATATCTTTCAGTGTCATCTTAATTCTATCGTACCAATGATGATAATCCATAAACTGTCTGATAAGCGTATGGGTCTGAACAGTAAACAAATAGCTTTATCTGTACTTCAGACATGTTCATATCATCTACTAAAATATATCATTTTTTTATTCTCATTGACCGTAAGCTACGTCCTGCTTTTTTTTCCAAAGCGTTTTTCTAAAATTCGCTGTAACATCTCGGATGTAGTATTAAAATTAAATGGAACATTGGTGACTGCAAATTCATCTGTAGGTAGAGTGTTTAGCCTGCATTCATTAAAAATAGTCTTTCCCGACCCTGGATGGTCCAATTAACATGAGTGGTCTATCTTCAATTAAAGTGTCCATAAAAACAAGTCGTGGTCGTCGTTGTCTGCAGCAGAATTTACCAGATTTGATTGTAGAGGTAAATCTTGATCAAGCTCAAAATCAGGTACAAGATTAGTCCACGGTGAAATTTTACTTTCATTGTGAATGTGTTATGAGAAATATATTGTTCGAGTGGAGGAAACTTTACTGCTCTATATTCATTTTGAAACCACTTACTGAATTCATTTCTCCAGTCAATGATTTGGTCTTGAAATAGCGATGATTTCGAATCCCAAATAACACAAACAGGCGAAATACAGTTCATACCAACTCTTTAGGACAATCATGCAGAGGAAACATTTTGGGGTGTCAGCATACTATCTCAGTAAAAAGCATGTCATTTGTGAACCGAACTATATACACGAGCATGGGGGTTAGTACTCAAGTCGACCCTGAAACAATTCTGTAGCATTGGGGGCACGTATTTATCGAAAATGACGTTTGTGATTGTGCTATTTCACATAGAACTCGTACGTGTGCCCAACCATGATTGAATAAATGGAGTCCATCCCATGTCTTGAGGATTGATATAAAATGCCCGCCCTTGAGACGGTCGCTGGAGTGGCAGTTCGCAGTGATGCACCTCAAATAGAAGGCGCATTTCCCCTTGTTAGATCAATGTAGTTCATTACTAGGGCTAATGTTAAAACTCTGAATTATCATCCATAATCCGTGTTTAGCTTTCGATCCACATTGGATCAATATCTCCATCCACGATAATCCATTTTGGGCCTGTGCCTCCCAAATTTGCCTGATCGCGCATTATAATTGAAAATAGGCCGTCTTTCCATTCTCGAGATGCTGGATTGACAATTCCAAACAATTCTTCATTAGTGACAGCTTTTTGGGTTAAGATCGTTGTAATGGGGTTTTCGTTTTTGGTTATGATAAGTCTTATTAAGAGTTTTTCCATATACTTCTGACTTTCCCGTACCAGCAAATCCAATAATAAAAACAGAGTGTCGCACTCGCAAATAGCTCTTCGAGCTGAACAATCTTCAAAATGAAACCATCTTCTGGCTGTAACTTTAAGTCAACGGCTGATTTTTTTATAATTGCCTCAAAATCTAAATTACGCTTGCGAGGAACATCTAGCGCTGGAAATAAATCTCCAATAAGGCCCATAAACACCGGAAGATCATCTGCGTGCCTGATTTTAGAATATTAAAATTCTGAAGAGCACGCATAAGCACTTGATCTTCGGCTCGCTCGTCGGTCATCTCTCTGGAAAAGTAATTGAATATATTTTTAAAATAATTTTTAACAATAAAGAATCGGGTGTAGGAATAGATAGAATAAATACGCAGTTTTGAGCCACATTAAGAGTTTATGGGGAAAAATTCAAAAACTAGGGGGATAATAGAGCGTCTTAGCGAAAAGAAAATTCGCGATACTGAAGAGTGCTTCCAGGTCAATAAATCTGTTCCTGCCAACAAAAATTTCAGCCTGTCCCCTTGAAGAAGCCTGTCGCTTAAGAAGAATTAAATCAAAACTATCCACACAGCTTTCTAGATAGTTTCCGCTTTAAACATAGTAAGTATTGCACTAAAACTTGGTTAAAGCTTAAAATTTCGAACTTGTCTTGAACTAGTATTCTTATTGCAATTGATTCTGAATTTGTCGCCATTAAGACAACTTTTGGTCAAACTTAAGCATATATCGTACATGCCACTTCAATCTGATATTTCAGTTTATCTTGAACACTTGTCTAATTCTATAGTCTATATCATCTTTATAACTAGATAGCGAATCTTTGTTTGTGCTTTGAAATGTAGGGGGCCGGTACAGTTGTCACCGTCTCAAACTCTTCTAGATGGCCTGGTGGTTGTTGTAGGATCGCCGTTATGTTTCCGAAAATAAAGACGCTGACTTTTTTTACTTGTTGTCACTTTACTTGTATTTTCCAACTGACTTCAATGAGATAGATAGAGATAGGGAGAGCGTTAGCGCTTGCAAAGCGCATGAGCCGGAGAGGGTCCACCCGAACATGGTACTCTGTGCCACTGGGAGACCACGATGGCTTTTGGTAATGATGCCCTCCTTCGTAATATGGCGTCGGCTCGAAGCACCAGCGAGATAGCCAATGATCGGTCGAACGACCTCATTGGCTAAGCGGATGCCCGCATAGTGCTGGCGTGCGCTTGAGTTGACCGCCCGGATTGCCGTTGAGAACCTCGAGCTCATCTTTTTATTTGGAGCAGGACCTCAAACTCGGTCCTTCGCCGGAGACCGGAGTCCATGCTCACGCAGCCCGCTCCTTCCTTCATCCACTGTGATGGACTGCACTTGCATGGCGGTTGCAAATGAGGCGTCAATGGCACTTAGAGAGGCTTCTGAAATCAATGAGCGCCCCCGTCTGGAATAATTTCCCCGTGCCCCCTGATTTGCACAGTCGCCGTTGGGCACGTTGGTGCTCCTGTTCTGGAGGAGGGCAGCCAACGCGAGCGGGTCGGAGAGGACGGGATGGTGAAGCAGCCGTTGCAGCGTAGGCCTGTCGCCGGAGTGGTGTTGGGCGGACTGTCCTGCGCGGAGGCATCGGATGATGCGGACGGGGCATGCGCCGGTGCCCGATGGTGACCTTTTGTCGTTGAGCGCCTGTGCACTGGCTTGTGCATATGGGAGCAGTGGTGTGGTGCGCCTGTTGGCATACGCCACACTGGTCACGCCGCTGGCGAAGGACTGCCCTGAAGTGCTGATGCGCCAAGCAGTTTGCACAGTACTTGTTAATGAGCGCTGCGCTCAGACGCAGGATAACCCGGCAGACTCGGCAGGTGATAAGGAAGAAGTAATAAATCAGGAACAAAACTCATCGGAAATGGAAACTACCGGTTAATAACGTCCATATGACACGCCATGATATGAAATACAGATCGGAGGACTGGACAACTACGATACTGGACGACTAGGGAACGGTCGGGATTGGAAAGACCGATATAGGAAGTTGTAGTAACTTTACTACTGGGCTTTTGAAGACACCGTGTGACGCCTCGACGTCGACCGTTCTGACTCGATCGCCATCCTCGGATAGCTACGTAAAAACACGGTCAAGGCGTCATTCGTTGACTGGCATCGTCTCTTCCTTGGTTAACGCTTGGGAGCTCTTTTAGGTATTCTTCTTTCCAGCGGATACAGAATTACTCGCTCAGAGCCTTGATCTTTTGCCAACAATTGATAATCGATGTGGCAGGTTCTAGAATAGCTGACTCCTACTCAACGGAAATAAGCAAGTCTGATAATGAGGAAATGGCCAGCAGTCCACACCCGCAGGTCGGCTGGATCTTATGATATTGGTGTGATCGGTCTCCAAAATTCAGACACGATTCAACTCTGCCTGCAAGAGCGTAGCCAGTTTCTTCCAATGTCCATCTTGTAGTTGAGGTCGCTGGGTTGATGTCAAAGTTAACCCATTGCAGTGAATTTGTAGGACAGAGACTCTTAATTGACTGTAGAAAATCTCGTGTGATGGTTCTGGAAGCACCCGCACTCGCTATAAAACGCGAAACCGTTGTAAGGAACTTGTCTGCCGTGAGGTCGGAAGCAGGTTCCAGATGTGGCACTCTCGAACTGAAACAAACGTTCAGCGCAGTCATTATCCCTTCGCAATGAGACAAGTCCGGCCTGGTGTAGTTCTCTCACTTCGACTGGACCTGCGAGGTCTACAATTCTGGAGCGGATGGAAGGCGTTAAAAAGCTTGCTTTCAGTCGGGAGAGTGCCGCCCATTAGCTGATTCGAAGTTTCTTGCGGTGCACTATGCAGACT